>PVKS010016894.1:11442-43197 GCA_004027875.1 Aplodontia rufa
CATCCGTAACGACCCGACTCCCTTCAGCTATGGGAAATCGTCCCACAAGTCCATGGGGGGACAGGTAGCAGGGTGTTCACTGTGGCCTTGCATGTGTGCTGTGGGGTTTGAGGCAATCTGGCTGATCTCCTGCCCATGGTAGGGTGAGAATCAGGCCTGCAGGAGGCCTCCCAGTGTCATGTTCCTCATTACATGCATCTCTTCCAGTGGCCTCTGAACCCCTCCTCTGACCGGCACCTCGAAGGGACCTGTGATGATGCTGGGAAGCTCAGATAGTGCTAGAACACAATTATATCTCCCTGGAGATGACTGTGGTGAATCTGGCGTTCTGGAGTAGAATGTGTGTGGATGTGTGCATTTGTGAGAAGCACCACATGTTCATTAATTCATAAAATGTATATTGATGGGAGAGAGCAACATGCTAGGTTTTGAAAATACAGCAGCCTCTGCCTTCATAGTGCTTCCAAACTAGCGGGAGAATATTAGATAAGATATTAGACAAAGAAACATTCCTCACAATTGATGATTCTGGTAGTGAAGTAATTTGTACATTAGAATGAGCATTTGTACAATAGAATGAGGGTAGGAGCCAATTTAGGGACCTCCTTCCCAATCTGTGGCGCTCCTGGGAAAGTCCTTGTCACTGTCTCCTTCCTATCTAACCAGGGGCAGATTCCCTTCCTAGAAGGGGCCTTTGCCAGGAACCAGGCAAAGGCTTGTGGAGGTCAGATGAAGGAAGACCCTTCTGAAAAAGGAGCAGTTAAAAGAGACAGGAGAACTAAATAGAAATGAGTCAGGGGAAAATGGAGCATTGTGTTTGAAGTGTGCAGAAGGAACGTGAGGGGGCAAGAGCTTGGCCACTCCAGGGAACTGCTCTGCCTGACTGGAGTGAGGCACATGAAGTAGATGGAGGTGGAAGCCAGGAGGCTGGGGACATGCAGAGCCTACTGCTTGGTAACGTGACCTCATAATTTACATCTGGACTGGTAACATTTGAAAGGGTGCCCTGCTACTAATAATGTTGGAGCAATAGTTCTCCCTACTTGTATGTCAATGTAAGCTGGGTATGGTGGTGCATGCTTATAATCCCAGTGGCTTGGAGGCTGAGGCAGGAAGTAAGTTCAAAGCCAGTCTTAGTGACTGAGTGAGGCACTAAGCAGTTTAGTGAGGCCCTGTATCAAAATAAAAAATGGGCTGGAGATGTGGCTCAGTGGTTAGGCACCCCTGGGTTCAATCCCTGGTCCACCCCCACCCAAAAAGAAAAGAAATGAATTTTATTCTTAGGGATATGAGAATCCTTTGGGTTTTCTAGGAAAGTAAGATGAGATGTGACCCAGTTTATTATACCTGGAGAGCCTGAGGATGGCCATACCACTCAGAAACCCCTCCCCACTTCCCATCTGCACGGAGGTGTTCTTGAAGGAGGGTTGGGAAGTATCAGAAATCCCGGGGTGAGAGAGGCAGCCAGGAGCTTAGCGATGGCCTTTGTAGTCCTTAGGGATGGTTTATGAGCTGGATACTGATTAGTGTGCCACCCGTTTCCTGCCTGGTTCCTGGCAAAGGCCCCTTCCAGGAAGTGAATCTGCCCCTGGTTGGATAGGAAGAAGGCAGTGATGAGGACTTTCCCAGGAGTGCCACAGACTGGGAAGGAGATCCGTGCTGTCCTGCCCCAGCTGTAGGTGGAGGTAGGAAGGAGAAGAGTTTAAATCAGACAGGGGCTGTGGCACATGTCTGTAATCCCAGTTGCCTGGGAGGCTGAGGCAGGAAGATGGCAAATTTTTAGGCAACTTAGTGAGACCCTGTCTCAAAAAAAAAAAAAAAGGGACTGGGGGTGTAGCTAAGTGATATAGCACCCCTGGGTTCACTCCCCAATACTGCAAAAACACCAAAACAAAACAAAAAGAACCTGAGGCAGTTTGGTTATCAATTATTTTACAAAGCAAGGTATAAGATGTGGTAAGTCTCCTGTCCTGGTGTTTGTGGTCTCCAGCACTCTGCTTTTCACTTTCCTGTGGGGGTTACCCCCTCCCTTCACCTACTCTGGGTTATCTGTCCCAGTCAGAGGCCATAGCTGACTGTGGAGCTCATGCATGGGGACAGTGATTGTGGTCTCACCCCAGCCTGTGTACACATAAGTCCTCAGACCCTATGTGGACAAAACTCAGGAAAGATGAAGGCTTAGGAGGGAACCAAATGTATTCCCAAAGCTGTCTATGCACATACCCAGAAAATCAGTCTTTCTCCAGCTGGGACTTAGGTCTGTCCTATCCTACGAAAGGTAACTGAGGGCAAGGCCTGGACATGGCAGAGGACTGCATATCCAGTAGCCATCTCCTCTTCTTCCTGCTAAAAACTGCACTTGTGCAATTTGCCTGGATTCAAGGACTGGAATGGTGGCTCAGTGGTTACCGGTTACAGTGCTTGCATGGCATGTGCAAGTATGTGGGTTTGAACCCCAGCACCACATACACAACAAAATGTTGGAGCAACAAAAGCCACATGAAAAACTAAAATTGACTCTCATTTTCTCTCGTTGTCCCTCTCTCTCTTAAATAGAAAAGAAAGAAATTGGGTTCTATGATGTTGGGCTAGGACTCTGGGCCCTCCCCCAGCCTCAGCAGATGAATCATGATTGTCCTCAGGGAGTCATGGCAGTTCAACCCCTTGTCCAATGACTGGGTGGTGGAGAAAGTTGGGGACTTGGAATCTATGTCTAGAAGGCCAGGGAAAATCTGGCGGGGAAGACTTCTCTTTCCCAGTAAAAACATGAACGCTTGACAGGAGAATTCCTTTTCCTGTCTCTCCCTAATGCGTTTTTTCCCCTCCTGGATTAAAGCCGTGATACTTGGTGGTGTAGCAGCCAATTTGCAACCAAAATGCAAAAGGTTGGAACGCAAGCGTGATGGAGCAGGAAGTCTGGGAAAGTCTGAGTTCTTGAAGCCCGGGTCCTGATGACCTGCCTTTGTCTTTCTTGTTATGTGAGACAAATGACACACGCGGGTTTAAGCTGCTGTAAGTAGCAAGGCATTTTGTGATGTGCAGCCAGGGTTGGCTCTGACTCCTACCCCTTAGGAGCAGTAACGACGTCCACTTTGGGGATCCCTGACACCATCCTTAAAAGAGAACTCGGGGTTTGCCAGATCACAAATCCCAGCCTGGTCTCTTCCCTGATGATTTGGATGATTTTGGGTGGATTAACTTTGTGGGTGTTGGCTTTTCCGTCTGCCCAGGGGAGGCAGAAATGGCACTTGCCTCATACGGTTGTTGGGAAGGAAATGGGATGATGTGTGGAAGTCACTGGAAGTAAAGTAGGTGTTCAGTAAAAGTCAGCTCCCGTCCCTCTCTGGGAGTAACCCAGAACGGCCCCTTCCACCCTGGCTGTCAAGTCCGGTACATCCTCAATGTGCCTGTCGCCCTTCTTGCAAGGAGAGAATTTGTATTCAACCTTGAGCTTCAAATTAAGTGTCAAATATGATTTGGCGATAGTAAGAATTAATTATGTGATTGCCCTCGGAAAAGCCAGGGAACTCAGCTCCGAGTGTGAATTGGTGTCTGCCCACTGGAAGGGCCTCCCCCACCCCTCAGGGAACTGGATTGAAGGGGAAGGAGGGTGCTTTGCATATTCAGTGTGATTCCCACCCAGGACCCTCAGAAGCAGTGCTCCTTGAGGAGTGGCCAAGTGGTGGGTGTTAGGGACGGAGAAGAAGTTCTTTTTAGGAGGCGTCGTCTTGTCACAGCTGGCCGTGTCCTCCATGGCTTGTGCACGTCCCTCAGCAGCAGACACACATGTGGCTGAAGTCAGTCCTCCCTAAAGGGAAGTGAAGCGTTGCTGCAAGAGTGGTGGGGGAAGAGGGAGACCTACAGGCCAGCAGGGAGGCCACATTTGTCTCAATGACAAACCAAGGACAAAAGCTCAGTCTGGAGCATTCCAGGAGGGGCCTGCATCCTCTTGGGGACAGAGAGGCCCCTGTCCCCTGGCTTTGTGGGCAAAGGCTGTTTTGAGAGGGAGACATGTGCAGGGGCGAGCAGCTGGACATGGGCATCGGGAACCCAACCCAAGTCAACTGTCCCTACCCCATCCCGGGCCTCCTGTTGCCCTCTCCGAGGAGTCTGGGTTTAATTTTCTGGTCAGTGTGGAGAGGAGGAGGAAGAGGCCGAGGAGGAGGAGAAGAAAGGAGCCGGTTGAAGTTCTAACGCAGTTGGCTGGGATCTGTCACTCAGCGAACAGTCCGCTGACGACTCGGGGCAGCTTCAGCCGTAAGCAGCCGGTGATTTATAGACACTGAGTGAACTCCTGCGGCAGAAACCGGCCTGGCGATCAGAGCAGCACTAGGGCCCTTTTTTTGGCAGGAGACAGGGCCTGCATTTTTCTCATTCATGCCAAACTGCTTTGCACGGCAATTAGCTCTGGCCTCATTTAGTCTCCAGTCCCAAAGGGTAATGAAAGTCATATATCATCTTCAAGACTGCTAATCATTGAGCTCGCTTACAGGTAGGCTTTGTAACTGTGAGAAGGGCCTGTCGGCCCAATATTTATTACTCTTCCAATAAGTAAGCAAAGCCAGGGTGGGGGCCTGGGGGAGAGGCAGAAGAAGGGAGGGAGGGCACCGAGGGGGAGGAAGCAACTTTCTTGAAAGGCTGCCCACCCCAGCCCTGGGATCTTTCACACACCCTCCACAAACGCGCTCATCACAGGGGAGACGTCTTTATTCCACAGAGCCATTTTTCACGCCATAACAAACCAAGAGCTGGGAGAGGTGAGGAGAAGCCTGTGGTGGGTGCAGGCTGGGGGCTGCCCTGGAGGGTGGGGAAGTGGCCTGGGTGGGGACACAGAGAGGGAGCACAGGAAGAGAGCAGAGCAGAAACGGAAGAAAGAATCCCTAGGTCCACCCAACTCATTCCTGGGCCTGCTGGGTGGCACATGGGAGTGGGGTTAGGACTGGGACTGGGATCGATTGTGTCTGAAGCTCCTAGTGTGGGGTGTGTAAGGGTAACACTGAAAAGGTCTTGGTCTGGTCCCTTCACCTTCAATTTGGTCATCTTGCCACCGAGGGGATGTGGTGTCTGCTCCAGCTTTCCATGGGCCTGGTGAACTAAGCGGAAGGTCTTCTCTCATTTCCATTCAAATGGACTTTAAATATAGAATTACTATTAGCCAGAGTAACTCATGGTTATTTTAAACCAGAATGCAATTAAATCAAAAGCTCAAGAAAAACTTTTATCAGATGCCGTGCTCTTAATGCTCAACAGGTAACCAGCATTTATTAAGTGTGCGCTCTGTCGATACATCTGTGAGGCACTGTTCCAGGTATGGGGTGACAACAGTGATCCAAATGGACAAGGTCCTTGCTGTCAGGGTGCTTCTAGTCCAGCGATCAAGCACTGCTCGTTGATCATGGTTTACTTTCTACCTCTACTTAAATAATAACTACTGACAGCTCTGGTTTGAATTCTAAACCTAGATAACATCTGGTTAGTGTTGACTATGTGCTGGGCACTGTGTGGAGAGCTTCACCATGTTTCTCATGGAAGCCTCAGGAAGATACGGTGTGGGTACTGGCCACCATTTGGTGGGTAAATTGTTACATGTCCAAGGTCACACAGCTAGTTGGATTTGTACCACTTGGTTCCAAAGTCCATTCTTCAAACCCCTATAGCATATCTTCTTCAATTCATTCCAAATCATTCAAACTTGTAGTTAACGACATTGGTGTCTTGGTCTGTTTGGCAGCAGGTGCCCTGAAGGACCTTCTGCCCTCAGCGTCCTCCCGACCCTGAGCCTCCTTGAATGGCGAACGTGTTGATCTCAAACTAAATTGCAGGGAGACGGTTCGGCTGGCTTGCAGTCCTTGCAGTGAGCCTCGCCGGCTCCTGAATCCTTGCAGAGGAACAGTGATGCGCTCAATCGTCCTTGCACCCTTTAGGGCATGATGTGGGCGCCTTGAAATAGCCCACAGTAGGAATGTGGCAAATGGAAAACGGCCAACGCTCAGATCGGGGTTTTTGTTTTTTATCCCCCTGAAGAGTTGGCTGGTTAAGCGTTTCTCTATCTGCACGTCTCTGCGGAGGACCCAGGGGACGGAGGCAAGCTGTAGCTTGTGGTAGCCTCCTGGTGATCTCTGTCCATCAGAGGCCCATGCAGAGAGCACAGCAGAGGGGGCTGCAGAATGGAGCTCTGGACCTATCTTTGTGGCCAAGTGATCTGAATCTGAACTCTGTCCTTGTTTGTATCATGTGGCCTCTTAAGTGTCACCTCAGCCATGGGACTAGGTGCTCAGATAGAAGGTGGTTCCATCACGCACCCATCTCCTGGGCCAGGGTGTGGGTCTGTGGGCAGAATTCCACGCTTACTGTAGAGACTCCACAGCGGGTGCGAGGTATGTCCCCTGCTTCCTCCTGCTTCCTCTCTTCACCACCTTGGAAATAGACCCAGCAGGCCAGGAAGCTGCCTCTTCCATCTTTGCAACCTTGCAGTTTGCTTGGTTTCCCTGGGCCTTGGTCTTCTCCTCTGTGAAATGAGGATGGTGCTCGTTCATGGGGTGCTGTGAAACCAAACCCATAACCCCCATTGATGCTGGCACCAACTAGCACAGGAAGAGCCCAGGCCTGGGCAGCCTTGCTGACCTCCCTGTGTTATGTCTTCCTCTGGAGTGTGGGGGGAGGGGCGTTCCACAACCCCTTGCTACCTGCTGGGGCCCCTGCTTCCGGCCAGGACAGAGGCACCACCCCATCTCTCCAGAAGGCGGTGGCCCACTCTGCTGAAACTGCTCAGCCTCCGTTGCGGCTGAACCATGTCCTTCGAATTTGGGTCTTTCTGACTTTCAGTGTTTCCAGCAGCTGCCATTGACAACATTTTGTGTTCCCTACCACTAGGGGAGGGGGCTGTGCAATCCTGGTGTCAGGGAGCCCTGGTGGGGAGGTTCCAGCTGAAGGGGTGTGGTCCTGGAATCCTCCTGCAAGGAGGGATGCACACTGGGTCTGCTGGAGTCCCCATCCTGCAGTCACCTGGAGCCAGTCTGCCTCTGCACACATGGCCTCAGAAATGCCGTTTTGCAAGCTGGCTTCTGGTCCTTGTAGGAGGACCTGGTAGTTCTGGTGGTGACCTTCTGTGGGATGACTGCCACCTGCCTGCTGCTTTGGTACTGTGGCTCCTAGGACCTGGGAGAGTTGGGTGTTTTACGGTCACAACCCCCTCCACTCCAGGAGTCTTCTCCCAATCTCTCTTCCATCCTTCAGCTGCCTCTGTTTCCTGTCCTGGGGGACAGATCCATCTACCAGCTTGGCTGCACGCCCTGTCCCCTACCCTCTTTCTGGGCTGCTCTCCAGCCACCCTGCATGCCACCTCCCCTCTCCCATTCCTGGGTTTCTATTTCCACCTTCCAGGTTTCCCATCTCCACCTACCAGGATCTAGGCATGGTGATACTTTCTGGACTTTGACTTAAGGTCCTGAGAGTAGGCTTGAGCAGGGTGGGGATGAGTGGACCAGCCCTTCCCAGTCAGCACCCAGGTTCCCTCCTGCCATCCTACTGCTCTGTGTTGGCTTCACTCCACCCACCCAGCTCCTCCTCTTAGTAAGGGCACCAATCCCAAAGCTATGGCCTCACTTATCAGATCCATGCCTGGGTCCAGTGAAAAATTCCCAGAGCTGGGGACATGTGCTTGACCCTGGGCCAGTCACTGCAGAGAAGATGGGTGCTCAGATCTAGCTGGTGCATGGTTAGGTGAAGTGAGGTCCAGAGGAAAGGAGGTGTGAGGCCGAGCAAGGAAGATGTGGCTGCACTACTGGTGGGGAGGGATGGCCCCCGCCCTCCAGCATTAGTGACCGAGTGAGCCATTCTGTACGGGGCAGCAGACACACACAGGTGACCCCACCCCATCGGGGATTTGTCTCAAGAGAACCACAGTTGCATTTGAAGCAAGAGAATAATTTGTGTATTTTTGTGAACTAGAAGTGTCTATTGCAGAGATTTGCCCAAGGTTCCAATTTGGTGGCTTCAATTGAGATTGGGCCAATGTTCCTCTCCCAGAACTGGGCAGGAGGGACAAGGAAAGAGCAGAGGGAGTGAGTCTGGGCCTGGGGCCCCGAAGTTGCAAGATGATGGCTGCAGGCGAGCCCTGTGCTGCTGTGCTCCATGTTTAGGAGCTCCGTGTTGTCCCCTGCTACCATGGAGAACTCCCGAATCATCAGTTTCCAAACAGTGGCATTAAAAAATCATGCAGGGGGCTGGAGCGGTGGCTCAGAAGTTACAGTGCTTGCCTGGCATGCGCAAGTGCACGAGTTCAAACCCCAGCACCACGTACCCAATGAAGTCTTGGAGCAACCAGAGACACATGAAAAACTAAATAGAGATTGTGTGTCTCTCTTTCTCTCTCCCTTTCTCTCTCTCTGTCCCTCTCTAGTTAAAAAAAAAAAAAAATCAGTAACAAATCTGTCTCCTTCCCAAAGACCCTAGTGTGGTCAGCTGGGAGCTGAGTCTTGCTTTTCCTGTTACGAGTTCCCCACCTACCTACCACTCCCCGACATGCTGCCACCAGACCCTCCTGGCCTGCAGAGTCCCAGCCTGCCCCACAAACCCTGGGCTTTGGGACAACTCAGGTTAAAAGAGTGAAAATGCAGGACCCTTGCCCAGAGGAAACTGGGGTCAGGATAGAGGGGAAGTTCACCCAAATTTCAAATTCATGGGTAGTGTCTGTGAGAGTTATAGAACATGAAGCATTTTCCGCAAACGTTCCTGTGCACGTAACTTTCTCCGTTTCCAGGCACCCATGTCTTTTCTGTGATCTGTGCACATAAGGGACTGCAGAACTGTGTGCCTGGCTGAGCTGGTCTGCTCCAGCACCCCCCCCCCCAGCTCTCCCGAGCCTCAGCTCCCTTGTGAGTTCCTGTGGGGTCGTCAGAGGGGCTAAGAAAATAGGGCTTGGGTGGAGGGCTCTGTAGAGTGGGCCTTCCCTGTGGGTGCAGTTCCCACACCCTGCATGTTTCTTGCTACTTGATGAGCCAGAGAAGATCTCTCAGGCCAGAACAGGTGGGAGCAAGAGCCATTTACCTGGTGAGTCGTGGGGCACCCACCTGTCATTCCAGCTCTGTGGGAATTATAAGAGGATCGCAAGTTCAAGGCCAGCATGGTCAATTTAGGGGTTCTTCATTATCTCAGAAAATAAGGATGGGATATAGCTCAATGGCAGAGAGCCCCTGGGTTTAATTCCCAAGGCTGTGGGGTAGGCAGAAAGAACTGTGGCTGTTCATGGTAGGGGAAAGGCCTGAGTTTCAAATTGGGGTAAAACAGCAGGGGAGGGGCCGTCCTGGAGGAGATGGAGGGCCAGTGCCTTATGGATGGTGATTAATACTCCAGCCATCAGTGGGTCTCAGCCCTAGCTTGTCTCCTGGTCACAGGCCTCTGAGAGTCCTTGCCTGTTCCAATTACCATTGCTGCATAACGAACTTCAAAACCAGCTCGTTATAGCACAGTTTCAATGACTCAGGAACTTGGATAGGGTACTGTCTCTAGGATGCCAGGCCTACTCAAAGGCTGGGGGTTCCATAATGGCTGGAGGCTGGAATCATCTGGAAAAATGTTCATTTGCTTATTTTTCCAACTGGTTTTAACTGTGGTAAAAATGCACATAACTTAAAATTTACCATCTTAGCCAATTTTAAGTGTACGAGTCAGTGGTATTAAATACATTTATAATGTTATATAACCATATCCAGCATCCATCTCCATAACTTCTTTTATTAAAAACTGAAACTCTTGTAACCTTTAAACTTAACTCCTTCCCCTCGTCCCTAATAACCACCATTCTATTTTCTACTATTTTGACTCCTCTACAAACCATACGGAACTGGAATCTATATTACTTGCCTTTTTCTAACTGGCTTAAATAATACTTTCAAGATTTCTCCATGTTGTAGCATTTGTCAGACTTTCTTTCCTTTTCAAGGCTGTATAATACTCCGTTGCATGTATACACTTCATTTTGTTTATACATTCATCTGTTCATAGACACTTTGCTTGATTCCATGTTTTAGTTAGTGTGAATAATGCTGCTATGAATAAATCTTCATTCACTTTTGCTGAATGATATTGTTAGCTGAGATCGGGCTAGGCTGGATCAGACACTTCCATTGGTGTCTCTGTGGGAATTCTCTACACGGGCTAGTTTGGGTTTCCCGACAGCACAGCAGCTGGATTCTGAAACAGGGATCCACAGAGAGCCACCAAAGCTGCAGAGTCTTTCTAATTTAGCCTTGGAAGCCGTGTGGTGTAACTTCCGCAACACTCTGCGTATGGAAGTAGTCACACTGTTTCTTATTGAACAGGATGGGAATCAGCCTCCTCTTCGTGGGGAGAGGCAAAGCTATAGAGTGTGTAGAGTGAGAGATGTTGCTACAGCCACTGCTGAAAAATTCATCTCTGAAAACTTCATTGCGCATTCATTGGACAGGGTTGGCTCACCCCTACTTTGCAGAAGGAGCAACTGAGGATGCTGAAGCACTGAATTGAAAAGGTCCCTAAAAGCCCAATATCCACTCATTTTAGGGCTTCTTCATCTAGCCTCTGAATACTTGCAGTGATGTGGAGATCATTGCCTTACACAGAGGCCTGTTTCAATTTTGCACGGTTGGAATTGCCAGAAAATTCTTAGATTTTGATAAAAATCTCTTCCATATAAGGTCCTCTCATGGGCCCTGGTGAATGAGGACAGAAGAAAATGAATGTTCTTTAGTACTGTGTGCCAGTTTCTCCCTGGGAGCGTCCCAACCCTTTCATGGGGAGCAAACCTGTGCCCATCCACTTTTGATATATTTTTTTTTTAAAGAGAGAGAGGGGTAGAATCAGTTTTATTTAGTTTTTCATGTGGCTTTTGTTGCTCTGACACTGTTGTGTACTTGGTGGTGGGGTTTGAATCCGTGTCCTTGTGCATGCCAGGCAAGCGCCATAACCACTGAGCCACCGCTCCAGTCCCATCCTCTTGATATTGATGGAAATGATCCTTCCCTTATTCCTTGAAGACTTGATTTCTCAATTGCTCATCACCTTTGCTTATGCTTCATTTTCTTGGAAATCTTTTAAAAAATTTATTTTTGTGATATTGGGGATTGCACCCAGGGCCTTGCATATGCTAGACAAGTGCTCTATCACTGAGCACCGTCCTCAGCCTTTAGAATTCTTTTTTTTTTTTTTTTAAAGAGAGAAGGACAGTGAGAGAGAGAGACAGAATCAATTTTTATTGAGTTTTTCACGTGGCTTAAGTTGCTTTGATACTTAGTTGTGTACGTGAGTTGCTGGGGTTTGAACCCGTGTACTTGTGCATGCCGGGCAAGCACCGTAACCACTGAGCTACCGCTCCAGCTCCAGCCTTTAGAATTCTTAAAACATCATCTGAACACAATGCTCTAGCTTAATTAACCAGGCTCATCATTAATTTTGTTTTTTTTTAAAGAAGCAACATGACACAAGGTTGGCTCATCTTAAGCTTGCAGTTAACTAAAAAAGCCCCTAATCATTTTTCACTTTGCTGCTGCACCTGGTATCTCCCATTTGTCCAGGAACCTTGTCCTTAGACCAGGACTAGAATGAGGACAAATATTGAGAAGTCCATTTTTTGGCCCAATAGGATCTTCTGAGATCAAAATGGTGTCTGAGCCAGGTATTGGTGGTACATGCCTATAGTCCCAGCTGCTTAGGAAGCCAAGGCAGGAGAATCACTTGAGCCCAGCAGGTGGAAGCCAACCTGGGCGCCATAGCAAGACCCTGTCCTGGGGGTGAGGGGAAATGCAGTCTGAAGAGTGGGACCTGTGGCTATGTCTGAGGTAGGTGAGTCAAATTGACTCCTGGGTTCTTGCTGGGCTGGAAGGGGAATGGGATAGGCCAGATGGCTCCACTCAGGCTGGGAGAACCACTACTCACACTGTACCTGTCCCTATTATCTGGGAATGGAGACAAATGGCAGAGATTGAGAATAGCATTCCTGACAGGTTCAGGAGACCAAGGCATTCGGGCCTGATCTGGGAAGAGCTAGGTCAGTGCAGACAGCCGTTCAGACTGACCTGCTGCCATGAGGATGTGGTAAGGTCATAGAGGGGATTTGGTGAAGGAGAGGATCAGAGAGGGCTGGCTTTGGGTCTCCTTATTCTGTGCCTCAGTGGGTTCTTATTCATGTGCATTTACTTAAGGGTAGAATAATTTACTCCTTTTGAATGAATCCCTGTAAAATTGACATGTTTTTTGAATGTCAGTATGAAGACTCTTGTGGGTTGCAAGAGACAGAAATCAAACTAAACATACTCAGAGCAAGGCAGGATATGTATTGGCTCACCTGCTTGGAAGGCCAAGTATAGCGCGGGCTTCGGGCTTGACTATATCCAAGAGCCGGAAGAAGCCACCACAGCTTGTCAGCAGGCTCCACTGCTCTGGTTGGCCTCCTTTGCTCTACAGTAGATTGGTTTCCTCCAGGTAGCAGCAGCCACAGCACTAGAAACCTTTGGTCTGAGCCTTGTAATACTTCATCCAAAATGTGGAAGAGCATATAGAACCCCAGGGGAGGGCTCTGATTGGCCTGACACGGGTCACATGATTATCTCTGAGCCAATCATCTTAGGCAGAAGGCTAGGCTAGAATGATAGGCCAGGCCTGGGTTGCATGTCTTTCCCAGGGCTTGGCTGCCTCACAGGCATCTAAGGAAAAGAACAGTCCCATCTGGCTTCTGGGACAGGCACTAGCAAGTCAGTACCTGAAGCTATGCTGTCTTCTCTTGGGTCTGCCTGGTATCTCATATGTACTTTTCCCTAGCTTCTCATTCTCAGCTTGCCTTTTAACACCAGCCTCTTCATCCTCCTCAGCATATATGCACTGAGGCTGCCCCAGGCAGCCTGTGTGGTAGGAATGTGGTGTAGGCATGGCACAGCCTTCCAGTGGGCAGAAAGGAAGGAGCAAGGTGCTTTGGAGACTCTTCCTCCCCTGTAAGCTGGCTCTGCTGAACCAGCATGCAAATACCCTGGAGGTGGCTCAGGGCACAAGCTCTCACCTCCCTGACTCTTCCTCCAAGTTCCTGCCAAAATTCTCAAAACACCTCTGTCCTCGGATGGCCCCTGAATGTCCTTCATCCTCCTCTGCCCACCGTCTCTGGACGGGGATGTGCATATCTGTGTGTATAGGTTATTGGGAGCTTTTCATTAGTTTTTGGAAAGTCAAGGAACTGCTTCTCTCAGAAAACTAAGAAAAAACAAAAATAAAAACCCTGCAAGGATAAGTGAAGGATGTAAAGACATCTGTAAGAACCTCCGGGCGGGGCACTTGTATTCTTATGTTGTGTGGTGCAGGCAAGTTCTGGGCTTGCTTGAGGCCTCCTGGCTGAGACTGGGACCCCAGCTTCTGACTGCCAGTCCAGTGCTCTTCCTTGTGCCAGTACTAGTTAGTGGGGAGAGGGCCTGGCAGGGATAATCTTTGTGAAAGGGTGGCTGGGGGAGCCCACCTCACAGGGAGTAGGTGTTCAGCCCAGGAAAGTGTGGCCCAACTGAGTCCAGAGAGTGGCTAAGAGGTCACAGCAGCCGGGGAGGGAAGGGACTGAGGGGCCATCAAATGCATCTTATCTGGGCAGATTTCATTTCCTGGTGGAGGAAAAGGAAGAGATCTTTGTGTTTCTCTGCTGTTTTTTCCCTTTCAGACAGACCAGAAATCAGATCCCGAGAGATAAGTCCAGCGGAACAGAAAGAGGCTGAGGCACAAAGAAAAGGTCCTTTTCCAAAGTCACACAGGAAGACACCCAGAGAAACTCTATTGGAAACAGGAGGAAGAAGGGGGCTCATGCCAGGCTCAGTTTCCTCAAACGCCTGGCTTGAGGTTTTGCATACGGTGATTGCATTAACATTCTTTTGCATGGGCTAAAAGCCACCACTTGCTGACTGTGAACTCAAAGCAGCCACACTTGTCACTCTGATGTGCCATCTCGTGGTTTCACATAGGGGCAGCTTCTCCCAGTGGAAGTGGCCTCAGCCTCCCTTGACCTCATGGAGGCCCTGAACGCAGGAGGGCAGGGGACAGCGGGGGAGGGAGTGGGGCAGGAAGAGAGGGAAAGGACAGGGGAGACCCCGGAGGAAGAGGAGGAGCCCGGGAGGCAGGGCCGGTTGTCAAGGTTCTATCTGCGCGATGATTGATGCGAGCCCGGCTTTTCCTGTCAGCCTGTCACGGCGCAGGAATGTTTAATGTTCTCATTATTGGTTACGCTGTTGTGTATATTTCTCTGTCAGCACCGCGGACCCAGCTGAACTGGCAGAGCACTTCAAAGGCCTGCGGGTCATTCATCATCCCCGTGACGCTCCGGCAAACGCTCAGCTTCAGCTCCGCGCCAGGGATTTGTTATGACTTGCGAGCCGGCTGACAGACAGGGCTGCGGAGGGGGACAGGGGGACGCGGGCTGCCAGCCCTTCTTGTCACTCTGGGTGGGGACAGCGGCAGGGCGCCCCCGCGGGGGTCCCAGGGCACCCCAGCCTCTTCTCCCTGCAGCCCCACCCTGCTGCTCTCAGCTGGCCGCGGTGGCTCCCGAAGTTGTGCCGAAAACCCAAAGGTTGGGGAGGAAAAAGAAAAAAAACACCAAAAAACCAAAAACCAAAACTTGCAACCCTCCAGGTCCCGGGAGGGGTGGACTAGGGTGGGGTGGGGGGCCGGGGAGAGCCCGAGAATATCGGAGCTTTGTTTCCTTTCCCAGGCCGCGACATGATTAATCGTTTTCTTCTGATCTAATTTTGGAACATGAAAAACAGCACATTTGTCTTGAAGAAAAATGATGTGCCGAACTGCGCAGATGGAAATTTCGAGCAATGAGAAAGATTAAAGTGAAACCCCACTCCTTAGACCTAATCATGAGTTGTAGATTATTCTGTCGGCCCAGCCAGATGGTAGCTCTGATTCCACAGCCCCTTCTTATATTAATGAATACTAGACTGTTATATTTGACTTAGGTAAGTGAAATGTCTATCAGAGCTAATGGACTGCCAGCCCGCGTAACACATGTTGTACCGCTAAGGGTTCTTGCTGCATTTTTCATGTTTTATACTAATGTAGAACATTTTGTTTCCTACTGTTTTTCATCATTGTCACTGTTTGCTAAATATTTTCACATGGAAGTAGGGGGAGGGAGAAAAAGTCAGGAGGAAAAAGAACCCCCCCTCCAAACTTGTGTCCAGAGCTAATTTCCTCCCATCGGGCTTGGCTATAACTCTACAAGTAAAACAGTCACCCCAAGCAATGCGTACAGGAACTCGATAGAAACGTGATTAAGTTCCTAGTCAACAAGACTACACTCCACTGTATGTTAACAAACCTAATTATAGCCCCATGGTGATAAATTGGGCCTGGGCCCTTGCTGCACATCTCTAAGGTCATGTCCAGAAGAGCTGCTTGACCCTCTTGTCCCAGGGGAGAGAATTGTCCTGGGGAGGTGTCCCAAGATCAGCATGGCAGAGGAGCTGTTCCTCCCTGACCCAGTTGTCCAGCCTTGGCAGAAGGCAGGCAGATGCCAGGAAGCATTTCAGAGCAGAAGGTCAGAGGCATGAGTAATGGGCACTGGGCTTTCCTACATGAGGCTGGACCGGCTGTGGCTTCTGAGCCACAGGCCCCAGAATCAGGTGCCTGAGATTGAAAGCAGGGTGTTTCCAGCTCATTGGTTTCATGGGCCCAGTGGAGGGTGACTCAGATGTTCCCTCTTCCTCCAGACTTCTCTCTGTACACAGGGAGACCCCAGAGACTTTGTTGTTCAAGAGGAAATCCTGAGTTCCTTATTTCTGAAGGACCCCAGCCTGGTGGGGATAACATCTGGAGAAGAATGATCCTGGAGATGGAATCTGAAAGCTATTTGAGGACAGTCAAGATGAGAGGACTGAGGGACATCTCCAAGGAGTAGTGTCTCCGAGTAGTGTAGGGGAAGAAATCCACAGGCAGAGAAGAGATCCAGACATGAAAACCCATTGAGACAGAAAGGAGGAAGAGGAAGAACAGAAAGAGACATAGAGGGGAGAAAATGTAGACACCAACAAAGTAAATAACCCGTGAACTCAGGCCCAGCTAAAGTAAGCTTCCTGCAAAGCACATCTGACTCCTGCTTAAGATTCTCTCTTGGCCCTGGTTCCTGCAGGAGTCAGTTTAAGGTCTTGAATGGCAATAGGTGGCCATCTCCATCTACACTCCAGCTCATCTCTCCAGCCTCATTTCTCATCTGGCCTCAACCGTGAACTGAATTTCTCCAAGAATGCAGGACTCTTTCAAAGCGACGTGTTTTTGCCTGTGTTCATCTCTGTCTGTCCCATTTCCCTGCCTTCTTTCTCTGGGAAACTCCTATTCATCCTTCAGGACCCAGCTCTTGTGTCTCTCCTCTGAGACATTTTCCTGACATTTCCCAGAAGGCATTATTTATCCTCTGGGCTTTCAACAGTGTTTTTATCCATATCCCAGACATTTTGCATTGAAAAATGTCTGTGTTTATAAGTTTCTCCCTCTTTAACTGCCTTCTTCTCCAGCTACTTCTCTGTTCATTCCTGTTTACTTATTCATGAACTTACAATGTGTCAGTTACTTTTCTAGGCACTGGGGTTTCAGCAATGTTCAAATTTCCTACGCTCCTGGAGGTGACATTTTGGTAGCTGGATATGTGTGTGTGTATTAGTGAGGCTTTTTTTTTTTTTTTGAGAGAAAGAGAAACAGTGAGAGAGGGAGAAAGAATCAATTTTTATTTAGTTTCTCATATTACTTGTATTGCTCTGACAGTTTGTTGTGTATGTTGTGCTGGGGTTCAAACCCATGTCCTTGAGCATGCCAGGCAAGCGCTGTAACCACTGTGCACTGCTCCAGCCCCAGTGAGGTTTTTTTTTTTTTTTTTTTAAGAGAGAAGGACAGTGAGAGAGACAGAATCAATATTTATTGAGTTTTCCGCATGGTTTTCGTTGCTCTGACACTTAGTTGTATACGTGGTTGCTGGGGTTTGAACCTGTGTACTTGTGCATGCTGGGCAAGCATGGTAACCATGGAGCCACCGCTCCAGTACCCCCCACCCCTCCCAGTGAGGCTTTTTAAGACACAAACTCACTCAGGCAAGCTCTAGGAATGGGGATTATGGTAAGACAGTAGCAGAAATTCCATGGGGACCCAAGAGGAACTGTATAGCTGAGTCCTTTAGCTTCTGTAATTTGCCCACTCGCAGCCCCTCCCATTCTTTAATGCCATTTAACAGTTTTTTGTTGTGGTATGAAATGCATAGAGAAAAGCGTGCATATCACTAGAGAACAGCTCAATGAATTTTCACAAACTGTAATTTACAACAAAGTCAAGAAACAGAACACTCCCTTAGTACCACCCAACTCCTTTGTTTTATTTTTAAAGCTAATTCTCACCCCAACTTTCCATTGCTATTCACTATGACATTTTGATTTCTGTTTCAGTGAGTTCATTTCCTAAACAGCTTTTTTGAAGTAAAGCTTATATACAATAAAATTGTCCATTGTAAATGAACAATCCAATGATTTTTAGTAAATTTATAAACTGCAGCCATGACTGCAGACCCATGTTAGAGCGTTTCGATCATCCCCTCAGATCCACTTGTGCTCCTTTTCGGTCAATATTCAGCGAGGGCAGCCCCAGCCTCGGGCAGCAAGCTTTCACACCTGTTTCGATGGGCCTTTTTAAAAACAACTTTATTGAGATAAAATCCACATATCATAAAGTCTACACTTTATTTTTTTAAAGAATATTTTTTTTTTTTTAAGAAAGAGGGGACAGTGAGAGAGAGAAGACAGAATCAACTTTTATTTAGTTTTTCATGTGGCTTTCGTTGCTCTGACACTTCGTTGTGTGTGTGGTGCTGGGGTTTGAACTCGCGTACTTGCGCATGCCAGGCAAGCTTCGTAACCGCTGAGGCACCGCTCCAGCCCCAAGAATTTTTTTTTTTTTTCTAAAGAAAGGGATAGTGAGAGAATCAATTTTACTTAGTTTTTCGTGTGGCTTTCGTTGCTCTGACATGTCATTGTGTACGTAGTGCTGTGGTTCAAACCTGCGTGTTCGTGCATGCCAAGCAAGCACTGTAACCGCTGGGCCACCACTCCAGCCCAACTCTACACTTTAAAAATGTAAAATTTTGTCATTTTTAGTACATTCACAAAATTGTTCAAGTATCACCACTTTCCAATTCCAGAACATGTCATCACCAAAAAGATCACTTGTACCCATTTTCATTCACTTTCCATTTCTTCCTCCCTCTGGTCCCTACAAATCAGCAATCACTTTCTGTCTCTGTGATTTGCTCGCTTTAGGCATAACCTGCAAATGGCATCATATAACCTGTGGCTTTTGTGTGCTTCTCTCGCTCCACATAACGTTTTCGGGATTCATCCGTGAGTTCTTTACGTATTCTAGGTGTTAATCTGTCAGAAAAGTAGGCAGCAGAGATTTTCTCCCGCCCATAGGTTCTCTTTCCACATTCCTGCTTCCTTTCCTTTGCAGACGCTTTTTAATTTGATGTCATCCCGTTTATTAGCTCTTGGTATTTCCTGAGCTGTAGGGTCCCATTGAGAAAGTCATTGCCTATAGCATAATAAACTCTGGTAGCTGATATATTACTCTTCCTGCCCAGCAACTGTGTGATGCTTACTATAAATCAGTTGTGTGTGCTCCCAAAGTTGTTTATCAGTAGTAATTGTGATTTTAATTTTGTAACTTATTTAAGAATAACACAAACCGATAAAATCTAACTATAACACAAACATTTCCTGCATTAACACAATTGAATGTTTTGGAAAGGCTAAGTAAATACAATTAGCAAAATGAATTGGGAGGGTATATGAAAGAAAACTAGAAAACACTGAAGAAAAAAATTACAAATAACCAAAAAATTTTCTCCATGTGGAGGATTCTGCTTGAAAATTATTTTAAAAGTTTCACCGTATCTTTAAAAAAATCCCAAATTACTCTCATAGATGATTAATTAAAACTTCAGTATTTTACAGGAAAAGCTATGTAAAAATCTAAACAGTGAAATTATGAGGGAGAAAAATGGTATTAGCTCTAGATAAAAAGATTACAAAATAAATGTATAACTGTATATTTCAATTTAAAACATGTAAGGTTGTGTTTTATTATTTTTTACTTTAAATGTTTAAAATATTTTCAGAAATATCTAAATGCTATTTCTATCACAACGTTATATAAACTATCATTTTGAATAGGAGTCTTCGTTATTCCTTTCCCTAGAGGAAGCGAATGATGTCAACGTCCCGTGTATTTTTCCATAGAATCTTTGTTTAAATAAAACAAAAAAATTCCCTTCTGTATTCTGTAACATGAATTAGTAGACTTTTTTTTTTGATAAACCAAACAAATACAAGTCCAATTTACATGGAATAGGAAGATTTCTATAGTATAAAGCATCATTTAATTTAAAAAATTGTAACTATTTTTTGTCACATTTCCATTCTGACAATATGTATTTTGGCAAAATATGGACAACATGCAATTCACCATCTTAACCATTTTAAGGTACATAGCGCAGTAGTGTTAGTACATTCATATTGTGTACCATCTCCACCATTCCTTCTCCAGAACTCCTTACATCTTTTAAAGCAAACTCTCTGGTTTACTCTGTGCCTCTCCACTATTCCTTCCCGCCTTTTTGTCTCTATGAATTTGGCCGCTCTATGTTCCTCATGGAAGGGGACTCATACAGTAGTTACCTTTTTGTATGAAGTCTCTGGAACACTGTTCAATTTTTTCAGTCTTTTTTCCTGTTGTTCAGGAAAAAAATATAATTTATATAGTTCTATCTAAATATATATAATTTATAGAGTTCTGTATTCCAGTTTGCTGACTCTTTCCTCTGTCCTCCATTCCACCCCTGATCATATTGACTAAGATTTTTGTTTTGATTATATTTTTGTTCTAATATTTGCATTTGTGTTTTCCTTATATCTTCCATTTCTTGGCTGGGGTTTCTATTTTTTCACTCATTTAAAAATGATTATAATTGTCAGTTGAAGCAATTTCATCATGATTGCGTTCAAATTTGTCACATGATAAGCAAAAAAAAATTTGAATTTTTAAAGATAGTTAAATTTTAAAATAATTTTCAAGCAGAATCCTTCACATAGAGAATTTCTTTTGTTACCAATTAGCATTTATTCTTATTGGTGTTGACATTTATTGATTGCCTTTTCTTTTTTTAAAGAGAGAGGGAGGGGCTGGAGGCGTGGCTCAGTGGTTATGGCACTTGCCTGGCATGCACAAGTATGTGAGTTTGAACACCAGCATCACGTACACAGTGAAGTCTCAGAGCAATGAAGGCCATGTGAAGAACTAAATAAAAATTGATTGTCTGTCTCTTTCTCTCTCTCACTGTCCCCTTTTATTAAAAAAAAAAAGAGAGAAAAAATCAATTTTATTTATTTTTATCTGGTCTTTGTTTCTCTGACACTTAGTTGTGTACATGGTGCTGGGGTTCAAACCTGGGTCCTCATGGATGCCCAGCAAGCTTTGTAACCACTGAGCCACTGTTCCAGCTGAGCCACGGTTCCAGCCCCTATTGATTGCCCTTCTAAGAATTCAGTTGCAGATATGCCTGGGTTTTGTTATGAACTTTTTTGTTTTTTTGTTTTTTGGAAACATGGACAAGAGAGAGGCATAAACTCGCGGTTAAGAAACTTAGGGAAGGGGCTTCGCTTAACAGGATAACCCCAAATTAGTCTTTATATTATACCATAAACAAACTCTGAAAAGTCCAAACAACAGAATAAAATCTTGAAAATAGATAAAAATAGCAACTTACTGCCAGGCCCAGTGGTGCAGCTTAGGACACTGAAGCAGGAGAGTTACAAATTCAAAGCCAGCTTCAGCAAATTCATGAGGCCTTAAGCAACTCAGCAAGACCCTGTCTCAAAATAAAAAAATCAAAACGGGTTGGGAATGAGACTCAGTGGTTAAGTGCCCCTAGGTTCAATCCCTAGTACCAAAACAACAATAACACAAAGCCCAAAACAAACAAAACATAATACCTTGCCTATAAGAGAAAATAATTTGAATGGTAGTAGGTTTTTCATCAGGAGCCATGGGAATAGAATGACATCAGTAAGATGACATAGGAATTTTCTAATATTTCCTCACAGAGCATGGATTTTGACAACCTATCCCAGACTGTGTAAGTCCAGGAGTCCAGTGGAGAAGTTCTAGCATTCCATTTATTGAAGGCCATTGAAAAGCATAAGAAGAACAGTTTCATTTTACCCATGTCACACCTTCCCCAAGGTGCCATAGTTCAGTACTCAAGAGAAACACACTAGTCCTATGATTTCTCCCATGGGGAAAGAGAGAGAACAATGAATGAGTATCTCTCTTACCAAGCCATGAGGTACGCTGTCCAAGAGGTCCACTTCTTGTTTAACCCAGAATACTAAGGTGGTCATCACAGGTGAAGGGTTGGGAGAAGCTGGGAGCGAGAAACGGAAGCTGTTGACTTTAGTAAACATTCTGTTGACCCCATCAGGAAGCCTGACCATGAAACACTTGAGATTACTTGTTTTGGTGCCCAGTGGGCCCTTGGGCAAATCAAATGCTCCACTCCCCCATGCTGGCTCCTTGAGCTTTCTTGGGCAGACAGCAAGTGAAAGTAACTCAGGCAGAGAGCTGGTTCAAATTGCAGGATTGGGAGAAAGCACGCAGACTTGAGCATTTCAAGGCCCTGTCTTATTTAAAACCAAATGGAAGTTCTTGACTCCAGACCTGGCTTTGTGCAGTAGAGAGAAGACATAAAATATTCAGAATCTCTTCACCTCCCCAAGAAGGAAGTCAAGGTAAGGAGCGAGCATAATCCATAGGAAATGTCTGGGAGAGCATGCGAATAGGTCTGATGAAGGTCAGAACATACAGCTGGGTGGTTTGGAGAAGGTGTTTCTCTTCCAAAGCCAGCAGAGGAGGTAATAATTTCTTCAAAAGTGAGGACAAATGATGCCAGACTTCAAGGAACATGAAGAATCAAAGGAACAAGACACTACCAAAATCACAATGATGTTCCAAATCAACCCCCAAAATACAGAGATCTACAGACTGTCTGACAAAGAATCTAAGATAATTGTTTTAAGGATGCTCAGTGAGGTACAAGAGAACTGAATAGACAACAAATCTGGAAAAAAGAAAAACAATACAAGAACAAACAAAAAGTTTAATAAAGAGACAAATCATACAAATGTACCAAACAGAAATTCTGAGGGTTTGGAGCACCCTGAGGGAAATGTAGTACAGCACAGCAGCAGAGGTAAGCAGAATAAAGAACCTGTGAATTCAGAGAAGGGTCATTTGAAAATATCCAATCAGGGTCGAGGGGAGAGGAAAGTAATGAAAAAAATCCAGTGGGATTTATGAGACGTCATTTAAGAGAGCTACCATTTGCCTGAAAACTCCCCAAATGTGGGGAGAGATCTGAACAGCTAGGTACATGAATCCTAAAGGTCTCTGCTCAGACTTAACTGAAGAAAACTTCACATGACACATTATGGTCAAACTCAAAAAATCAGACTGAATTTTGAAAGCAGCAAAAGAGGGTTGTCACATACGAGGGAACCACTACAAGGCTATCAGTAGATTTCTTAAAAGAAATCTTGCAGACCAAGA
Organism: Aplodontia rufa; assembly: GCA_004027875.1. NCBI lineage: Eukaryota > Metazoa > Chordata > Mammalia > Rodentia > Aplodontiidae > Aplodontia > Aplodontia rufa. The sequence goes on from PVKS010016894.1 coordinate 34,087, forward strand.
GAGAGTGGGGTGATATACACAGATGGCTGAAAGGAGGAGGGAGCACGTGAGCACCATGAATACTTTAACTGGCAAAGATATTCTTCCAACACGAAGGAAAGACAAATGGCTGGGTGCATTGCTATGAACTCATAGGTAACAGAGAGGCTCTACCTCTTAAAAAATGAAGGAAAGTAAATTACTTTGTCTGACAAAAGCTGAAAGAGTTCATTACCATTAGACTTCCTTTACAAAAAATTTCTTTTTGTGGGGAGAATAAAAGAAAAATCAGTTTAATGCAGGTTCCATTAAGTGAGACACTCTCATGAAACCAGTGGGAAGGTAACATTGGAGCTGGAGAGTTGCCTGGCTTGAGTGTTGAGTGGTCGTTTATGTGCCCATGGGAGTTGGGGGCACTGGTAGAAAGAGTTCTTCTAGCTAAAATGAAATGATGCATATTAATTTTTTTGTTTCCTTTTTTATACAAGATTTTAAGTTTCATTGTAGTTTACATATGGAAGGGATTTGTTGTTATACTTCCATATACGCACACATCATACGTCCCCCCTTTATCTTCCCTCCCTCCCTCACTCTGTCCCTCCAAACCCCTGAACTGAGAGGTTGCCCCCAGTTCGATTGGTAATCTGTGTTTGATGAGTCTATGGAGAAACTTACTGTTCTCTCATTTTTTCCAACATTGTACTCTAGCTTCCACATATGAGAGAAAACTGGCCCTTGAGCTTCTGACTTTGACTAATTTCACTCAGCATGATTTTCTCCATTGCCATCCACTTACCAGAAAAGGCCATGATTTCATTTTTTAAAAAATGATTGAGTAGAATTCCATGGTGTGTGCGTGTGTGTCTGTGTGTCGCAGTTTCTTAATCCATTCATCCTGTATGGCCATCTGGGTTGATTCCATAATTTAGCTATTGTGAATTGTGCTGCTATAAATATTGATGTAGCTGTATCACTGTAGTATGCCAAATTTATATCTTCTGGGAAAATACCCAGGAGTGGAATAGCTGGGTCATATGGCGAGTCCATCCCTAATTTTTTTGTCTCCATACTGCTTTCCAGAATAGTTGTAGCTTGCTGTCCCACCAACAGTACATAAGGGTTCCTTTATCCCCACACCCTCTTCAGCATTTGTTGTTTCCATTCTTGATCTTTGCCAGTCTGACTGGGGTGAGGTGAATCTTAATGAAGTCTTGATTTGCATTTCCCTATTTTCTAGAGATGTTGAACATTTTTTCATACATTTATTGGCCTTTTGGATTTATTCTGTTGAGAAGTCTCTGTTTGGCTGTTTTGCCCATTTATTGACTGGGTTGTGTTTACCATTAAGCTTTTTGAGTTCTTTGTATAGTCTGGATATTAGATCCCTGTTAGAGGCATAGCTGACCATGATTGTCTCCCACTCCGTAGGCTCTCCAAGTTCTTAATTGATTCCTTAGCTGTGCTGAAGCTTTATAGTTTAATGGCACCCCACTTATTGATTCTTGGTTTTAATTCTTGTGCTATAGGAAGTCAGTTAAGGAAGTCAGTGCCAGCTCCTATATGGTGGGGTGTTGACCCTATTTTCTCTTCCAGCAGTTATAAGGTAGAAATGATGCACATTAGTAACATGGAAGCATGATGTATGAAACTCTCTGGTAAATATAATAGTCCAATTCAGAATGCTCTAATACTGCAAAGCTGGTGTATAGATCACTTATAGCTCTATCATAAAAGACAAAAACATTAAAAATAACTATCAATTTAATCATTTGTTAATAGGAATGGAATAGAAAAGGCTGTAAATCGAGCATCAGAAACAAAGTTGGAATAGAATAAAAGTGTAGAATTTTTGTATGTGATAGAAATTAAGATTTTTTTTTTTAAAGAGAGGGGGACAGTGAGAGAGAGAGAAAGAAACAACTTTATTTAGTTTTTCACATGGCCTTAGTTGCTCCAACACTTAGTTGTCGTACATGGTGCTGGGGGTTGAAACTGGGTCCTCGTGCTTGCCAGGCAAGCGCCGAAACCACTGAGTCACCGCTCCAGCCCCAAGATATCATCTTTAACATAGCTTGTTATAACATACACACACACACACTCTCTCTCTCTATATATATATATTTTTTTCTTTTCCTTTTTTTTTTGTGGTACTGGGGATTGAATCCAGGGGTGCTCTACCAGTAAGCTACATCCCCGGTCTTTTTTGTTTTTTTAAAACAGGGTCTCTGTAAGTTGCCCAGGCTGGCCTCCAACTTCTGATCCTCCTGTTTCAACCTCACCCATAGGGATTACAGGCATGCTTCACCTTACCCACCTAACAATATATTGTTTTTGAGATGGAGTCTCACTATGTTGCTCAAGCTAATCTTTTTATTTATTTATTATTTATTAGATGATATGGTTACAATTGAGGGGGAAACATTATCAAATATTCCAGAACAAATGAATATATACTTAGTTATCTAGGGCTAATGCCATGTCATGGATGCCCAGCTTGGGTTCCCCATGTTGCTGTTTCCCCCAGAAGAACCGCTGAGTTAAATGGATATCTTGTGGAGGTCAGAGACCTCCTTCTGAGATGATTCACCTATATTCGGTTCCTCCAGTCTCCTAGGTGATTTTCCTAATCCCTCCCCCCACCCTGTCCCCCAGCCTACGCCTCCAAGTATCCTAGGGAGTCATCTCCCTGTTGCAAAAAGAATCATACAATTTGAAGTTATTATTAGCTTTGCTGTCTAACATACTGTTCCCTATGTATTCTAGCTTCCACAGATAAGAGAAACCAATCGGCCCTTGAGTCTCTGAGATTGGGATACTTCACTTTGTATAACTCTTTCCATCTCCATCCATTTGATTTCAAAAGCCACAATATCGTCTTCTCTAATGGCCGAGTAGTATTCCATTGAGTATATATACCAAAGTTTTTGTATCCACTGGTCGAGTGAGGGGCATCTGGGTTGGTTCCATGATCTAGCTATAGTAAATTGAGCTGCTATAAACATTGATGAAGCCACATCACTATAATATGCTGATTCTAACTCTTGGGAAAATACCCAGGAGTGGGATAGCTGGGTTGTAAGGTGGTTCCATCCTTAATTTTTTAAGGATTCTCCACTCTGCTTTCCATACTGGCTGAACCAGTTTGCTGTCCCACCAGCAGTGTGACAGTGTTCCTCTTTTCCCATAGCCCCTCCCTCATCTGTTGTTGTTTGAATTTTTCATTTTTGCCACTCTAACAGGAGTGAGAATCTCGTTGAAGTTTTGATTTGCATTTCCCTTATAGCTAATGATGTAGAGCATTTTTTCATATACTTATGGGCTTTCTGGACTTCCACTGGTGAGAAGTTTCTTTTAAGATCCGTAGCCCATTTATTGATTTGATTATTTGTGAGTTTGATGTTTAATTCTTTGTATATTCTGGATATTAGCCCCCTTTCCGAGGTATTGCACGCAAAGGTTTTCTCCCATTCTGTTGGTTCTCTCTTGATGCTCTTGACTAGATATTTAGCTGTGCAAAAACTTTTTAGTTTAATTGTATCCCATTCATTTATTCTTGACTTTACTGCTTGAGCCATGGGAGTTTTGTTGAGGAAGGTGCTGCCAACTCCTATGTCTTGTAGTGTTGACCCTACTTCTTTTTCTAGTAAGTTTAAAGTTGTTGGCTTAATATCCAGGTCTTTGACCCATTTTGATTTAATTTTTGTGCAGGGTGAAAGAAAAGGATCCAGCTTCAGTTGTCTACACATGGCTGTCCAGTTTGTCCAACACCATTTGCTGAACAGGCTATCTTTCTTCCACACTATGCTTTTGCCCCCTTTATCAAATATCAAATGGTTAAGGATATGGGAGTTTGTCTCAGGATCGTCTATTCTGTTCCACTGGTCTTTGGTTCTGTTTTGATACCAATACCATGCTGTTTTTGCTACTATAGCTCTGTAGTATAATTTCAGGTCAGGGATTGAGATACCCCCTACTTCTTCCTTCCTGTAGAGTAATGTTTTAGCTAGTTTGGGTCTCCTGTTATTCCATATGAACTTGAGAATTGCTTTTTCTATATCTGTGAAGAATGCCATTGGTATCTTGATGGGGATTGCATTAAATCTGTATAGGGCTTTGGGTAGAATGGCCATTTTTATTATATTGATTCTGCCTAACCATGAGCATGGAATGTTTTTCCTTCTACTCAGGTCTTCTGTAATTTCTTTTCTTAGTGTTTGATAGTTTTCTTTGTAGAGGTCCTTAATATCCTTTGTAAGGTTAATGCGCAAGTATTTCATTTTTTTGGAGTAGATGGTGAATGGGAGAGATTTCCTGATTTTTTCTTCTGCAGATACGTTGCTGGAGTAAAGGACTAGTGACTTACTGGAGTTGATCTTGTAGCCAGCTACTTTGCTAAAATCACCTATAAGCTCTAGTAGGAGTTTTCTGGCCAATGTTATTGGGTCTTCTAGGCATAGAATCATGTCATCAGCGAATAGAGATAACTTAACTTCCTCTTTTTCTATATGAATACCTTTGATTTCCTTGTCTTACCTGATAGCTCTGGCAAGGGTTTCAAGGACTATATTGAACAAGAGTGTGGAAAGCGGACAGTCTTGTCTTGTTCCCGAATTCAGTGGAAATGCTTTCAGTTTTTCTCCGTTGAGGATAATGTTGGCTATGGGTCTGTTGTAAATGGATCTGACATAGTTAAAGTATTTTCCCTTGATCCCTATCTTTTCCAGAGTTTTGAGCATAAAGTGGTGTTGAATTTTATCAAATGCCTTCTCTGCATCAATTGAGATGATTATATGATTTTTGTTTTTAATTCTGTTTATGTGGTGAATCGCATTTATTGATTTGTGTATGTTGAACCAGGCTTGTTTTCCTGGAATGAAGCCCACTTGATCATGATGAATTACCTTTTTAATGTGCTTTTGCATCCGATTAGCTAAAATTTTATTAAGGATTTTTGCATCAATGTTCATCAGGGAAATTGGTCTGTAGTTTTCTTTCTTTGACGTGTCTTTGTTGGGCTTTGGAATCAGTGTAATGTTTGCTTCATAGAAAGGATTTTTGCATCAATGTTCATCGGGGAAATTGGTCTGTAGTTTTCTTTTCTTGACAAGTCTTTGTTTGGTTTTTGGAATCAGTGTAATATTTGCTTCATAAAAAGTATCTGGGAGTGTTCCCACACTATCAATTTCCTGGAAGAGCTTGTAGAGGATCGGTGTTAGTTCTTCTGTGAAGGCTTGGTAGAATTCTGCCGTGTATCCATTGGGACCTGGGGCAAGCTAGTCTTGAACTCCTGAGTTCCAGTGATCCTTTGGCCTCAGCTTGCTGAGAAAGTGGGACTACAGGCACACATCCCTGTTACTGGCTTGTCCTAACACGTTTAAAATATATATATAATCCTCATAGTTACCACAAACAAAAACTTCAAGTAAATTCACTAAAGATGAAGAGAATGGAATCAAAGCACACCACCTATAAAAATTAAAAATAACCATATCACAAAGGAAGATAGTAAGAGGGGAAGAAAGGAACAAAGGATCTACAAGTTAGCCAAACAAGTAACAAAACAGCAATAGTAAGTTGTTACCTATCAGTAATTATTTTAAATGTAAATGGATTAAATTTTCCAATCAAAAGATATAAAGTGACTGAACAGTACATATATGTTATCTATAAGAAACTTCTTTGATCTGTAAGAACCCTCACAGGTTGAAAGTGAAAGGCTGGAAAAAGATACTGCATGCAAATAGAAACCAAAGGAGAGCAGCAGTTGGCTAATTTTAATATCACACAAAATAGATTTTAAGTCAAAAATTGAAACACGGGGAAAAGATCACTGCATAATGATAGAGCAATTATATCATCAAGAGGATTTAAGAATCATACATATGATGCAGCCAACATTGGAGCAATTAAATATATAAAGCAATTACTCACAGATTGAAAGGAAAATAGTCAGCAATACAATAATAGCAGTACCCCAATTTTAACAATGATCATCCAGACAGAGAATAAGTAAATGTTGCATTTGAACTGCCCTTTAGACCAAATTGACCTAACAGACATACCCACAACATTCCATCCAAAAGCAGAAGAATGCACATTATTCCCATGTGCATATGAACATTCTCCAGGATAGCTCATATATTAAGTCACAAAATAAATTTAATAAACACAAAGCATATCAAACATCTTTTATGATCATAGTACTAGAAAGTAGAAATCAATAGCAGGAAGAAAATTGAAAATTCACAAAAACTGGAAATTAACACACTTAATCAAAGATACCATGAAGAATCAAAATGGAAATTAAAATTACCCAGTCCAGTAATCCTAGAGAGTCCAGAGGCTGAGGCTGAGGCTGAGGCAGGAGGATCCCAAGTTTGAGACCAACCTCAGCAATATAGAGAGGGCCTTAACCCGCCTCCAAAAATAAAAATCTTGAGACACTTGAAAATGGAAACACAACATACAAAAACATATGGGATACAGCAAAAGCAGTTGTAAGAGGAAATTTTATAGGCAGGAACTTCTACATGAATAAATAGAAAAAAACTTCAAACAAAACAACCTCACTTTATACTTCTAGGAACTAGAAAAAGAAGAACTAACTAAGCCCACCATTAATAGAAGTATGGAAATGGCAAAACTTAGAGCAGAAAAAATGAAATCAAGATTAGAAAAATGATAGAAAATTCAATAAAATTGAGTTTTTATTGAAAAGGTAAATAAAATAGATAAAATTTGATCTAGATTAAGAGAAGAGAGCATGCAAATGAAATCAGATATTAAAAGGGAGATGTTATAACAGGTCCACAGAAATACAAAGTATCTTAAGAATCTACTATGAACAGTGAATGGCACATCAACAAATCCGAACCAAGAAAAACTGGATAAATTTCTTGAAATATACAAACTACCAAGACTGAACAGTGAAGAAATAGAAAATCTGAATATTCCAATAATGAGAAAGGAGATTGAGCAAATAATAAAAGACATCCCTTATCAAAGGAAAGGTCAGAAACTAATGATTTTCCTGGTAAAGTCTATTCAAATATTTAAAGAAAAATTAATACCAATCCTTACTCTTCCAAAAAAACTGAAGTGGAGGGGAATCTTCCAAACTCATGTAATGAGCCATCATTACTCTGTTACCAAAACCAGACAAAGAAATTTCTACCATTACTAATCATAATGGACCATTTTCCCTGATGAACATAGGGTGGAAAAATCCCCAACAAAACACTGGGAAGTCAAATTTCATAGCACATTAAAAGTTATATACCATGATCAAGGGGAATTTGTCCCTGGATGCAAGTACAGTTCAGCACACACAAATTGCAAATATGACACAGCACGTTAACAGAACGAAGGTTAAAATTATAGGATTGTCTCACTAGATGCAGAAAAAGTGTTTGAAAACACTCAAAATCCTTTCATAATAATAAAAAACTTTAAAAGTGTGTATAGAAGGAATTTACCTCAACATGGTATTGGCACATGTGAGAAGCCTATGGCTGACGTACAAATGGTGAAGAGCTGAAGCATTTCCTTCAAACCAGGAACAAGGTGAGGATGCCTACTCTCTCCACTTCTATTCAGTGTAGTAATGGAAGTCCCAGCCAGAGGAATTCCTCAAGGGAAAGAAAGAAAGGTGTCCAAATGGTCCCTGCAGATGACATGATCTCATACATAGAAGACCCTCTAGACTTCACCAGAAAACTGTTAGAACTAGCAAAAAATTTCAAAAGGATACAAAATCAGTTTTATTTCTGTACTCTAGCAATAAACTATCTGAAAAAGAAATTCAGAAAATAATCTCATAATACCAACAAAATGAAATGTGTAGGAATCAATTTAATTGGTAAGGTGGAAGATCTATAAAACATTGATGAAAAAATTGAAGAATACACAGGTAAATGGATAGATATACCATCTTCATGGAGCAGAGAAATATTTTTAAAAATGTCCATAGTACCCAAGGTGATCTGCAGATTCAATCACTTCCTAACAAAATTCCAATGGCATTTCCCCCCCATAGAAATAGAAAAAAATACCCAAATTTATATGGAATTACAAAAGACCCTCAATAATGAAAGAAATCTTTAGTTAGAAAAACAAAGATGCATCACACTTCTTGATTTCAACCTATATCACAAAGCTGCAGTAATCAAATCAGTACTAGCATAAAATGGGTATATAACCCAGTGGAACAGAGCAGAAGGATAAGAAATAAACCCATACATAATACTTGGTCAACTAATGTGTTACAGAGTCACCAAGAGGGGCTTGAGTGGTTACGGTGCCTGCGCATGAGTAAGTGAGTTCAAACCCCAGCACCACATACACAACGAAGTCTCAGAGAAATGAAAGCAATGTGAAAAACTAAATAAAAATTGATTCTCTCTCTCTCTCAATGTCCTGCTCTCTTTAAAACAAAACAAAGTCACCAAGAATATACAATGGGGAAAGGATAGTCTTATCAATAAATACTGTTCAGAAAACTGTACATTTTTATACATAAACGAATACATAATCAGGTGTTTATCTTAAACACAATATTTGACTCTCAATGGATTAAAGACTTAAACACAGGATATGAAATTATAAATCTACCAGAATCTAAAAGGGGAAATCTTCATCATATTAGTCTTGGAGATTTTTTTGGATATGACAGCAAAATTACAGGCAGTAAAAGCAAAAATAAACAAGTGCGACTACATCAAACTAAAGTATTCCTGTAGACAATGGAAAGAGCAAATGACACACAGCACCCAGAATGGGAGAAAGCCTTTGCCATCTCCATCTCCACTGAGCACATCCAAAATACACGAGGAACTCATACCCATCAGCAGAAAAAGAAATCCTCCAACAACGTGCTTTCAAAATGACCTGGAGAGACATTTCCCCAAACAAGGCATAGAAGAAATATCAAAGAGTGATGACATCAGGGAAATTCAAAGCAAAAACCATATCGATACATCACCTTTTGCCCTTGTTAGAAGGGTACATCTTCAAAAAGTCAAAAGATGAAGCGTTGATGAGGATGTGGAGGAAAAGGAGCTCTTCCACAGTGTTGATGGGAATGTCAATTGGTTCAGCCATTGTGGAAAACAGCACAGAGTTTTCAAAAAAAAA
>PVKS010016895.1:0-43073 GCA_004027875.1 Aplodontia rufa
GTCCATAGGATTCTGGTAATTCTGGTTTCATCTGGACAGGTATTTCTGTGTCTAGCTGCTTAATTAGGAAACAACTATTGCAACTCTGATTAGTGATATAGTCTAGGCTCTGGGGTATACTCTCTGTCATCCCCCTTTTCTATAAGAATTAATCTACATTCTTCAAGCTAAGGTGTTTTCTCAACCAACTTCTTGCCCACAGTTAGGAATCCAAAGGTTTATTTTTATTACTTTTCTTCAAAAACCACCTTTCATCCTTTTAATCTAAGCTGGTATGATTCCTTGAAAAAAATTCATAGCATTCTGGTATATCCAATAATACTCCACTTCGTTAACCACCAACACTTACACTTCAACCCTGGGAACCACCTGTGAAGTTACTTTGGACCACACTCATGCTTATTAGAGCTCCTGCTGTTTGGTTGAGTGTGTTTACAGATTATGCCTGTAAGATGCTTGTAGGTATTTTTTATTACTTAATTTTTTATTCGTTCAACATAGTCTTACATATTGGGAGGAACTGTTGTTACACATTCATGAATATATGGATATTGACAAAGTAAGTTAAGGCTGATCCTAGTCCCTGGTCTTCCCTGTTTGACCACTCCCTGCTACCATGATTACCCTACTTTACCCCCCAAGTTAGTTGGGCTTCTCATGGGAGTTAATAGTCCCCAGCTGCATTGATAACCCCTCCATTTCCTCCCTCCAGCTGCATTGTAGGTATTTTTGTTGAAGTAAGCAAGTCCATGAAGTAACTTCTTACATTTCTCTGAGGTTGCATCAAATATTCTTACAGAACACCCTTGATTTGAATTTTACTAGGGACCCACAGGTGAAATCAGTGTCACCGTTTTGCAGTGGGTCCTTTATCTGGAACTTCTGGGCTCTGAGCTAAAGGGAGTGAGGCTATTTCTTACTCTAAGAACAATTTGCTGGTTGAAAAGACTGTGGATGAGAAATAGCTTTATTTTTCAAACCAGCTAAGTCCTGAATCATTTATATTCCTTATAAATTCTATTAAACATCAAACAGATTCTTCTAGACTCATCTATCTCTATTTTTGCTTTTTCATGAACATCTAAAAGGAACTCGTTCATACTTTAAACATTCTACTTAAACATCTCAGTAGTCAGTACAACAGTTCCTTTGCCTCATTATCTTTTTTAAAAAATTACTACTTTTTAAGTTACTACAGGTGACGATTTCACTGAATTTTCTATTGCTAAAAGACAGTTAATCATTTTCCCCTTCCAATGAGATTTTCCTTATTGCCCTGCAAGTCCTCCCCCATAGCATTCTCAAGACCACCATGACTCCAGTACATCAACCAAACCCAAGGGCTCTGCCATATCTTATGTTAAGGTAGCATCTTGTATCAGGGACTAACTTGTGTTCCAATTGTCTGATGCTATGCTATTTTAAGTGTCAAAACCTAGGAACTTAAAAAAAACTTACATTTTCCTGACAAAATTTATATATATATATATATATATATATATATAAATATATATATATATTATATCATTATATATATGGTTTTACATATATTATATATTACATTATAATATAACCATACATTGTGGTTAAGATTTTCAAAACGACATCAGTCAGGGCATGACTTCTGACTCACAGAGTGTCAAACAGCATCTGAGGCTAGAGGGGCCATGTTCAAGGGATTTCATGTTTCTGGTATCTTGTGTCTTGGCGGCCTTGCCCTCCTCTCTCTCTCTTTCTTCCTGCAGATCCTTCTCTAGAATTTCTTCTCTTGGCTGGAGTTTCTTGCAGCATGTAGCCTCAAGATAGAACAGACTTGCATCTAATGTTGGCTTCCCCCAAGTAATTCATATAAGAATACTGCTCAGGCGACTTTTGAAGAGATAGGAAGTTGAAGCCACTGGTTTCTGAAACACCAGGGCAGGCAATGGGCGCATCACTTCCTTTACATTTAATTATTCGAAGCACGCAGAGCCCACTCAGGTTCAAGGGCAAACAGTAAGCCCATCAGACCTGAAGGGAAAGAGAGCCCCGGATTTTAATCTAGCAACTTGCTGTGTGCCTTGTGACTTTGCAGAAGTTGTCTGACCTCTTTGGGTCTCAGTGTTCTCTTCTAGTAGATGTAGGTGAAATCGGTCATTCTGTCATTTCATTAAGGCTATAATGAGAATTACATGAGATTTCAAGCACATGGTGCCTAACTCCGTAGACAAGGCACAGAGTAAAAATAAATAAATATTATGTGTGCTAACTGTACTCATAGCATGAAGAGCATTTTAGTCTGCTTATGTCACCATGTGAGCAGCTGACTTGACAGTATCTGTTCTTAACAATTTAGAAACAGCTGTTTTCTGATCTTTGCAGCTGACAAGAAAATCCCGTGTTAAAGAGAATAAAGGTCTGTGGAGCTGAGCGTGGGCTACAAATCTCAATTTCCCCAGGTGTGTGTGCGCATGACTGCTATTCACTTTGTTTTTTTTTCTTTTTCATTAATATTAACATGGTTTGTAAAATCTCAGTTGGGGTTTATTAAGATATAGTTCATAGAGGTATGCTGCATAAGTGTGCCCAAATTCCTAACCTAACAAGGAAAGCAAATCAAAATATAAAAATTTCAGAAGACATTAACCGATTTGCTGAATACTTACACACACACACACACACACACACACACACACACACACACCTGCTCGCATGCACAGGTCGGAAATAAAGATGATAGAAAATCGCCAGTCATGGTCATTTAAAATACAGGTACATAAAGACACTCTTCTGGGAGAAAGTTCTCCCTAGTTTTAAACTACATAAATTTCACCTTTCTCAAATATCTGTCCTTCATCTTCATCTTCAGAACATGCTCTCCTCTGGACATTGAATGGCATTGTCTTAGGATCTCTTCCTTGCAAGAGGGTAAGACACTTTCTCTGCTCTTTATGACCACAGCTAAGGGTCCAGTTATGATGTAAGGCAATTAATGCTTATGCATTGTTCCAGAGGTGGGATTAACAGCTCAAGATATTAGCTAACCTTTTGCTTACTCCTTGTCCTTAATGTCATAATTCAAACAGTGTAACATGTCAGGCTCTGCGATCATTGGGCTTTACTAAACTGCACCTCTGAATCTGCAGAGGTGAGTGGCCCCAAAGCATCTAATCCAGCATCTCAATGACTATATTCAAAGAATTGTCACTTTCTTGGTTTCTTTACAGTTGTCTTTCTTAAGGCTTGTTTTGTTCCTAGAAATATATGACCAGCAGCAAATGAGACTCTGCTCAGACTCAAAAGAACAGTGTGAGCTTTAGCTGTGGGTTAAAAGCAAGAGTTCTACTATTTATTCTGAAGAGCTCACAAATCAACCCCTAATAACAACAATGATCCTGTTTACATTTGAATGAACTTTTGCTATGTGTCCAGCACCATTCCAGCACTTAACTAATGATATTTCATTTTTTCTTCTCAGAAAAACATGTGAAGTAATGACTGTAATTATTCCCATTTCATAAATAAGAAAAACACTACAGAGAGGAATTGAAATGCTAGACCAAGACCAAGGAACCTACTGGGATTATGAAGGAGTGCAGATTAACTCTGGACAGCCTCCTTGCTGAATCAGTAACTCTCCCTAAAGGTAAAGTGAGCAGGTGACTGGGATCCCTTCCCAGGAGTGTGTGAGCCACCTAAGCGGAAGCGCTGTCTGGACAAAGAACAGAACCACTGGGCAGAGAACTTTTATTCATGTAAAATGTGCTCTCTTATTAGTGTTTTTGCTTGTGAAGGGCTGCCATGGAAATGAGAGATGATCTGAGCCGAACAGAAGGCTTACAGTGATCGCAGGCAGTCTTCAGGTCAGCATGAGGAAATCCTGCTTTCTAGAAACAGTAATTCCAAACTGACTCCCCAGAAGTTTTACAAGGAGGTGGCAGAATCTTGAGATGCAAAGATTTCAAAATATGGTTTATATATTGCACAAACTGATTAGTGGTTTGCCACCATTTTATAATTCTATTTTCCTAATTGACATTTTTTTAATTAGAACTATTTTACATCTAGAAGGAGAAAATACACACATCAGTATAGTCTTAATTTCCACTCTGCCACTTAATGCATGTTATTATTGGTTTTCATTTGCAGTTTCACATACATGTTCTAAGAACAGAATAGTTTTTGTAGAGAAAAAGAGGTAATTGATGTAAAATCAGTAACGTTTTATTCTAGGTTGAACACTGAGCAATTGAAAATGTGATTCTTTGCTTCTCTTTTCTTTCCCTCTCTCTCTCCCACCTCCATTATTTATCTTTTACTGTATTTTATTTGCTCTAAAAAATGAGTAGTTTCTGTATTCCAGGCCACTGTATCTGCAAAGTGTCACTGTCCCTGATATTGGTACTACATAGAGGTACGATGAGGCTTGCCCTCCAATTGTTTAAGGTTTTATAAGACGCAGAGGTAAACAAACAACTCCTTTATGTAGCTAGAATGGTATAGTGAGAAAGTTCTTTAGACAGCACCTTCATAGTAGCACAGTAGCTTAGAGTAGTACAGTTGACTCTGGTCAACATATATGTACATCCAAACACCTAATACAGCACGATTTTTACAAAGTTCATCAAAAACATGACCAAGAAAAGAACAAATGAGTGAGCTGCACTTCTCCTAAAGATAATACTTATAGACTGGACAGACACAATCCAGAACAGGAGAAAATACTTATAGAGCAGATGTGATAAAATAGTCTTATCTAGGATGTATAAAAGTCTTGCAAGACACAATAATAAGGAAATGAACAACCTGTTAAAATATGGTTCTTAATAAATAAAATTACATGTCCATATGATAAGACTGTGTGGAATTGAGCATATATACAGGCATGAACACACACACATACATACACAGAAGCACAAATGAAAAGAGGGAAATTCAAACCAGGTCAATGGATGTTACCAAGACCCTGGTTTTGAAATAACACTAATTTTTCAAGATGTCACTAATTGAAGGCAATCAAATAAAGAAAACACACGTTCTTTCTATACTACTTCTTACAATTGCACATGAATTTATAATTAATCAAAATACAACATTAATTAGATATAAACAGAAATTTGACAAACATTTGTAGAGGAATTGTACCAAGATGACACAGGATGCAGACTACTCTCCTGAAATGATGCTCAACAGGAAGTGTTGGGGAGAATGTTGAGAAACGGGAATGATTTTAACAGCTTCTGGTGGGAATATAAGATGGCAAAACTACTTGGGAAGCTGGAAGTTTCCCAAAATGTAAATATATACCTGCCATATGGTCTGGCCATTTTACTCCTAGGTTTGAACTCAAGATAAATGACAGCATATGTCCCTCCAGAGGGACTGTGCATGAATATTCATAGAATTTGCATTTATAATAGCCCCAAACTGGAAACGACCCAAATGCCCACCAGCAAATGGGTGACTAAGCAAACTTGTGCAGCCATACGATGCAACAGCACTCAGCAATAAAAAATGGACCACGGATACAAGTAAGACTCAGATGGACATTAAAATAACCATGCTGAGCAAAGAAAGGAAGAGCAAATCAACTTTAAAGGAGCACATATTGTGCAATTTCAAGTGCATAAAATGTTGGAAAAATGCAAACTAGTCCATAGTGGCAGGAAGTAGAACAGTTTTTGCCAGAGGAAGAAAAATAGGTAGGAAGGTAGGTATGGTGGGATCAAAAATGCAGAACTGTAAAGGGACTTGATGGTACATTTTGGGTGATGGGGGTGCTTATGTTCCTGATTATAGCAATTCTGCAGGTAGATGGAAATGTGCATTTTGTGTACAGTTCAATATTTGCTGATGAATCCTCAAAAAAGCTGTTGAAAATAAAGTTGTATATGGATACATGTGTGTATGTGCCTAGATATATACTTGTATAAATACATACGTAGTCAAACACAAATGGAGAGACATATATAGACTTTAATCATTTGGAGTCCAAGCCTGATAAGAGAAGGGGGAATAAAAATAGTCTCTTGGGGGGCTGGAGATGTGGCTCAGCAGTGATGGAGCTTGCCTGGCATGCACAAGGATGTGAGTTCAAACCCCAGCACCATGTACACAACAAAGTTTCAGAGCAAAGATAGCCACATTCAAAACTAAATAAAATTGATTCTCTCTCTCTCCCCACTGTTCCTCTCTCTCTTTTAAAAAAAAAAATAGTCTCTTGGTTCAGACCCTCTTTGTGTAATATTACACCCAGGAGACCATACAAGACCACCTCAGAGTTTGTGTAGCAAGGAGGCACGTGGGGTCTGAGCCCGGTGGCACTCCAGTGTTAGAAAGGTAGGAAGACGAGATGTCTTCCTAGGAAGCTGGAGACAACAGCACATGGGTAAGATGGGATACTGCGGCATCCAAGGCAGAGACTGCATTTCAAGAAGGGATTTGTGGACTCTGTGAAATGGTGCCCAAGCCCCAGAACATGAGCTCAATGGCAGACATCCCCATAGCATAGGGCTGCTTCTGGACTGGAGGGTGTGGGTCGTGATTTTTGAGAATTGGAAAAGGATGAGAGGTGAAGCAGGATGGGCAGACAGAGTTGGGCAACTCTGATGAGGTGCAGGAATAATAAGCAGAACCTGGAATATTCAGTTGTTTGTTATTTGTTCTTTTATATTTTATATTTTTACTAGCTCAGCATGCTTTTACATATTGGAGGGATTTGTTGCTAAACATTTACATATGCAAACATAATGACAAAGTAACTAGAACCTGATCCTTATCCTACTTCTCCCCCTTCACCTACTACCCCCTCATTTGTCTCCAATGTGATGCCCCCATTACATATATAAATGTCCACATACATGCGTATTATTTTTTGAATTTTCAAGATTTAAATGCCTGCACAAGTATTATTTGGCTCCTCTAGGAGTCAAGTCTGTTTTATCTGGTTAGATTTCAGCCTATTAATACATATGATTCATGTGGGTTAAAAAGCAGATATATTTGTAATTTTGATGCAGAATTTCTTCATCTTAGTAGTACCTGATAGTGTGCAGAATCCACGGACAAATTGTCAATGTTATGGATTTAACTGCAAACTGGCCTGGGTAACATTAGACTGGGAAAGGATGTTTTTGGACATGACTCCAAAAATACAAGAAACAAAAGAGAAAGTAGATAAATACAATAATATCAAACTAAGCACCTTATGAATAGCAAATGAAATAACGATAAATGAAGATAGGACCTATGGAATGGGAAAATATTTATAAACCATATATATAAATATTTATAAAATACATATACATATATTACATGTCTGATAAGAGTTAACTGAACAATCATATCAGAACTCAACTCAAAAGCAAGAAAATGAATAACCTGATTTAAAAATGTAAAAAAAAATCAGTGAAGGATTTGAATAGATCTTTCTCAAAGGAAAAGATACAAATGAGCTGCAAGTATATTTTTAAAATTGCTTAATATCACTAATCATCAGGGACATGCAAAATCAAGACCATAATGATATATCATGTATTTTGTGGCTATTACAAAAAAGACAAAAGATAAGTATTGACTAGGATGTAGAGAAAGCGGAGGCTTGCAAGTTGTTGGTAGGAATGTCACTAGTACAGCCACTACACAAAATAGTGTAGAGGTTTCTTGGAAAATTAAAACTAGACCTCCTATATGATATGCCAATTGCACTCCTGCGTTAATAGTGAAAGGAAGTGGAATCAATATATCAAAGAGCCATCTGCACTCCCATGTTCATTCAGGTACTGTTCACAATAGCTAAAACACGGAGACCACCCAACACACTAGGTGCCCATCAACTATTGAATGAGTGAAGAAAATGAGAGATTGATTACATATGTATAGAATACTAGTTAGCCATGAAAAGAAGGCAATTCTGTCATTTACAACCACATGAATGAGCCTGTGGATCAGTAGGTGAAAAAATTGTAGCCACAGAAAGACAAATACTGCATCCTTTCCCTAAAGGAACAGAAGGATGGGCTGAAATGGAAATGGTGATCACCAGTGACTCGAGTGACAACTGGGGGAAGGGGTAGGAACATATTGAGTGAAGGATGTATCACTACAGTTAGGAAAGGTCTAGAAACAGAGTAGACAAGTATTGGCCTATGGGGGGGTGTGGGAGGATAGAACACGGGTAGGAATGGGGGGTGCTGCTGGTGAACATGGAGTTTCTTTCTTGATTGGTAAAAAGACAAAGTCTGATGGTGGTGATGGTTGAACAGCCAAGTGAACGTTCAAAACCACTTGACCGTAGAGAGTGTAAACATGACAAATGAGTGAGTCCTGTGATATGTGAATTACATCTCAATAAAACTGTTCAAAAAGCAGGACGATCTGGTGAGATATAAGATCACAGGATGGACAGCAGGGCCTATGCAGCTTGAGAGCTGAAACTGAGACACCTTTGGCATGTGACTTAGCTTAGGCTGCTATAGCAGATAACAGGAAGGTTTGGGTGACAGAGGATCATTTCTCACAGTTCTGAAAGCTGGAAGGCCAGGTTAAAGCACTGGCAGATCAGGATTGGCTTCCTGGACAGCAGATGGTCATCTGGCTGTGTCCTCCATGGCTCAGAGCAGAGAGAGGAAACTAGCTGGCCTGTCTCTTCTTATCAGGGCAATGATCTCACTGATGAGTGGCCCACTGTCACGACTGACCCCCTCCCTGAGACTTCACCTCCTAACGCCATCATGTTGGGGGCTGTTGTTTCAGCCTACAGATGTGGGGGAACACAAGCACCCAGTTCATAACAGCATGGGTGGGTGGGAGAGTCAGGTTCAATGTGTGAGATGTGTGCTGTCTGTTGGTCCATTGAGCCTTCTGAGCCTTCTGTTTCAGGGAGTAGCAAGCAGGTTCCCATGCATGCAGGGCGAGCTCAAGATGGTGACCTGAACTCCATGGAATTCAAAGGCTTCTGGAAGGCAGGGTGCAATGGGAAGCTTCCTAAGCTTTGCACAAGTTATCCTGTTATCCTTTTAGTCACTCTGCAGGATTCTGTCAAAGGTGCTCCAAATATTTCTCCGTGTTTCCTTTCTCTCTCTATCCTCAGTTGCATGTGACCTAAGAAAACTTGACCTGCTCCATTGGGTCTAAGCTCTCCAAATCAAAGGAAGAAACTGCCGACCTGCAGTGCTAAGCTTGCCTCAGAGACTTGTTTTGAGCACCAGGAATGAGTGACAAATACCTGCTTCTGGCAAGGTCTCCCGTGTGTGTGTGTGTGTGTGTGTGTGTGTGTGTGTGTTAATGGGGGGTGAGTGCTATGAGTGCTCCTTTCTTCACAGAAAAGACTTCAAACTGAACAGTCCTTTCTAATCACAACGATTCAGTAAAACAAAATACAATAACAAGCAGTTTGTTCCAGGTTTTCAAGATTCAAGGCAGGCTCCATTTTCCAGTAATTTATATTTTCCAGGTGTGTTGGACATTTATTAGAGCAGAATCATTTTCTCTCCTTTATGAAATTAATTTTCCATTACATTTATGGTATAACTGTGGTGTGATAAAGAAGTGATCATCACTCCTTGTCAAAACATAAAAAGATTTTAAAAATGTTTGATTCGAACCATTTTTAAATTTGTTAGAACCAGGCATTTGTTATTATGAACAGGTTATGTGGGTGACTATTTATCTTAAGAGAGAAATTATTGTACTTCATTTTATTTTTGCTTCAGTAACTGTGGTAGATATTGCCAATTCTAAGGTGGATAAAAGAATAATTCTCCTTTTCAAAATGATATTAATTGTAAAAATGGCTGCTACTCAACAATAAATAAGAAGAACTATCTTATTTTGATAGCTATGGTGGATGGGATTTTGGACGATTATTATTGTCATTATTCCTATTTTCAAAATTACACATTGGTAGACAAGAGAACGGACTCATAGGTTGAAATTTGAGGAACATCAATGAAGATGAAGATTTGTATTTAGAAGAGAAAGCAAAGCAAGGTATGAGCTGTCCACCCCCAGACATCATCTTCACCTGCAGGTGACCCACACCTGCTGCTGCTTCCCAGGAGCTCATGAGGCCTGGCTGCTTTCTTCCCTTGCATGGTCCAGTGAGAGGAGTTATGTCCACTAGCAGAAAATAACTGTGGACGTGATCAATAACAGAGACCCTCACAGTCCCATAAAGAGCTGATGGAGAAGTAACCTTAGAGTTGCGATCCCTCTGGGGGGTGTAATAGTCACAATGACATCTCATGTGGCTTAAGAGATAAATCCACTAACAATGGCAGAATGACATGGGTTTTAGATGGCATCTGTGTAGGTGCTTGGCTAAAATATGTCTTCACTGAGGCAAGCCTGAAAACTTACATCTGTGGGCTTCTGTGTATTGCAGAGATCTTTCTTTCCAAATTTCTTTTCTCTACTATTCTTAGTGAATAACGCAAATAAAAATCATTCTCACTGGGATTTACAATTTAGCTGTAATGAGTTTATTACTGGCATAACATGGCAGATACCTGAAGTGTGGATTTGGCAGCAGTCAGTACCCCCAGACACCAATTGATGTTGAGAATCTGGTGGGCACACCAAGGACAGCAAGCTTCCTTGAACCAAGCACACTGGAGGTCCAGGCTCCTGCTGAGGTGGCCTTGGTCTTTATCACTACTTATCTCTTGTGCTCCAGAATGTTCATTGGCGCTTCTGCTCGGCTCTCTTCTCAAATCCATCCACTGCCTTTCAAATTAAGTCAAATGTGCAGCATGGTTGCCTGTGTCCTCTGTGTCATCTCACAGCTCTGGCCATCTCCACTGTCACTCGAGCCTTCCACACTGGCTCCCTGGCTCAGTTCCCTGTTTTGCCTTACACACGTTGATGGCTATGTGTGCTTCCACTGGTTCCTATTGTATCTTATTCTTTCCTAAGTATCCTTCAAGTCTTAGGTCCAGTAAAATTATCATAAAGTTTATTTTTATTGCTTAACCTTAATTATTTCCACCGTTAATATTCCCAACAGCACTCAATAATTTTAACATATCTCACAATTTTAATTTAGCCTATTATACTGCAATCTCCATGATAGTAGAAACAATTGTGCTTTGTTTTCCTTTGATTTCTCAATTTTTAGCAAAATACCTAACACTTAGTGTGTATTAAATAAATATTTTTGAATAATCAAAATAAGAGAAGGCAAACAGACCAATTTTGTTTGTGATTTTTAGGTCTAAAAAACTAATAATGATATTATCAAATCATAGCTAGCTGTATAATAAAATAATTATTCATCTTAAAAAGGAAGAATACATAAATATAAATAACCCACCTCAAACTGAAACATCTTATAAAGTATTTAAGTAGTGAGAATATAAGAAATGTATCTAAATACAATAGCATTTTACAAGAAATAGCAAACAGGAGTCAACAGCAAAACGTTCAAGCCTTTGATTACTGTGAAAATCAAGAGGATGTGTACCATCTCCATTATTATTGAACAATACCTTGGAGAGTATTATAATGAGATAAGAAAACAAAATGTATGAATAAATATTATATGACTGATGATGTAGCTCAGAGGTTAGGCATTTCCCCAGCGTGTGCAAGGCCCTAGGTTTTATACCCAGTATCGCAAAATAGAAAAATAGAAGCCAAGTAGGCAGATACATAATATAAACAGGACACGGACATACCTTTGCTTATAGTCCATATCATTCTATGTGTAGAAAATTTAGTATACTCAATAAAAGTAATTGATATCAAACAAGAATTCAGTGGGATAAACAGATATAGAAAACCCAAATTGTGATTATTAGTATGTGAAGCTTCTGTAGATCCTGGGTGTATTAGGAGAACTACTCAGTGGCTTGAACTTAGGGACTATTTTTGAGGCTGTAGGAGATGATTTTAAATAAATAGTCAATAGGACTATTATTTATTGGATGCTAACTGTGAACCTTGAATATTGCAAATTGCATAATGGCTATTAGCTTGTTCAGTTATCATAACATTTTGAAAGGAATTATCTATCTTTTTGAATAAAAATTCCAAGCTTGAAAATGTTGGAGCAGGGCTGGAGTGGTGGCTCGATGGGTAGGGCGCTTGCCCGGCATGCGCGAATACGCGAGTTCAAACCCCAGCACCACATACTCAGCGAACTCTCAGAGCAACGGAAGCTGCATGAAAACTAAATAAAATTCTCTCTCTCTCTTTCTCTCTCTCTCTCTCTCCTCTCTTAAAAAAAAAAAGAAAAGAAAATGTTGGAGGGACGCACCCATGATCACAAACTTGTAAGGCAAGGAGCAGGGGTGCAGAGCTGTTTGCAGTGAAGTGAGATCAGCAGGCAGCATTTGGAAGCAGGGTGTGCTGGTCCTGGAGACTGCCAGGTTCCAGGGCTTAGTGCCATGTTCTCGCCTGGTAGGGGCCAGCTGGGTTCAGCTAGCCATCTATCTCACCCTCTGGCTTCCGCTGGGGCTCTACTACGTTTTTTAGGAAAACACCAATGCAGTGGTGAGAAGAGTCTTGCAGAAGCATGCTGAGCACTCATGTGCTGGCTGAGACTGCGGCCCTGGAGCTGGACAGCGCACATCAGCAGTGGCTTGCCAGGGCTAACAAGTATTAATAAAACTTGGGGATTCTGTGAGTGGTTGTCCTCGGATCCCTCAGGCTCCTTTGGCTATGGAGATGTCCTAGAGTCCTCCAGGTGTCATGGTTCTGTGGCACTTGGCTGGTCTTGCTGGGATGTCCAGGCTTTGACTGAGGACAGTACTGCACCATGGAGCTCAATCATTGTGGAGTTGGCTGCTGTTCTTCTCTTGGGAGTAAGGCCAAGAGTAAGGCGAAGAGGAGGCTGGAGAGGTGGCTAAGTGGCTATAGCACTTGCCTTGAGTGTGTAAGGATTCAGATTCAAATCCCAGCATCACATACATAATGAAGTGTTGGAGCAACAAAAGCCACACACACACACACACACAAATAATAATTAGTAAGAGTAATAGAAGCCTAACATAAATCCTCCTTTGAATTTTCAGGAGAATTTAGAAGAAAGGAGTGGATATGAAACTGTCATGATTTATTCAATGTTATGTCCCTGCAGCACCCAAATGCAGCCCCTGTGCGTGATGTCACCATGTGGAGTTGGAACCTAGAAAAACAATGACTTAGGATACCTCCCTTTCTCCCATAGCATAAAACCTTAGAGACACAAGTCAAGTTCAACAAAAGCACCAGGGCCATAAATGAAGCCCCACTATTTGAATCAGCCTTTTTGATGCTATGACTAGAAGACATGACAAGAATAATTTTAGGAGGAAAAGTTTATTTGGGGGCTCATGGTTTCAGAATTCTATGTCCAGAGATGGTACCTCTATTCTTCAGGGCTTGAGTGAGGCTGAATATCTACTCAGAAGGCATGACTCAGGGAGCAGAGGGAATGGAACTCCAAGCCAGATACAAATTATATACACAAAGGCATGCCCCTACCTCCTCCAGCTACACCCTACCAGGAGATTACCTCACTAATTGGTTAAGGCCTCTATAACCCAAACAGTTGACCTCAACCTTCCTGAATTGTCACATGTGAGCTTTTGGTAATACCTCACATTCAAACCACAACATTGCTCCTCTGTCCCCCAAAAGCTCATAACCATCTGACAATGCAAAATACATTTACTGCATTCCCAAGGTTCCCCATAGTCTCAACAGTTACAAGAGTGCTTAAAGTTCAAGTTCAAAGTTTCCATTGAGACTCAAGGCAAACTTGCATTGTGAGGTCTTGTAAGAATCAAAAGCAGCTTACAAATATCCAATGTATAAATAGAGAGACCAAGCATTTCCATTCAGAAACAAGGGATGGGGGCAAATCAAGTCTGAAATCCAGCTGGGCAAACCAGCCCTGTAAGTTCTATGAGCAGCATCTGGAGCACATAGCAATGTGATGTTCTGTCCAAAGGGCTTGTGGAGCTTTGTCCCTATGGCTTTGCTGTTTGTAATCCACACGATGCTCTGTTGGGTTATCTGTGTTTAATTACTGCAGTTTTGTTTGGCAAAAGTTCCATTATACTGGCATTTCTTAATCTCCACTGCCACTTTGGCTTCCTCCTCACATCTCCACACAGTGCCCTCTTAGGGGCTGCCATCAGGGACTCTGACCATGGAGAAATTTGCCTGACCTCCCAGGCCTTCCTTCAAATTCTCGGTGGAAGCCTCCATGACTCCTAACTCCAGCATACTGCAATCATGCAGAACCAGAACCACATGGCTGATGCCAAGGCCTGCTGTCATCCTAGCAGTAGTGAAGCCCCTGGGGACTGTGGCTGCAACAGTCTCTCAGGGTCTGGGGGGCTCAGCATGTTGAGAAACCTTCTTAGGATTTCCAGGTTTCTGCTTCTTTCTTGTTCTCAGCCATTCCAGGTTACTCTGCTCTGAAGGTTTTGAAGAACCCTAGCAAGCATGTCTGGCTCATAGCACCAGGGAACGGTATTGGAAATAATAAAGGCCTGAACATATCTACCAGGCCTGGACCAGAGGCCTGAGGGCCTGTGCAATGGCTGGGCAAGGTGGATCCAGAAGAGGGTTGACTCCAGATTGGGGAGACCTGCTGGGATTCACCACAGGAAAACTCAATTCAAGGATCCAAAAGAAGCTCATCAAATAATGAAGAATCAAATTTGAAAAGGTACTCCTCAAGCCCACAAGTCCCCAACCCAGGAACACACGGACAGGGAGCAGGATGAAAACCCAGGGAAAGTTACCAATGATCTGATTACTAAAAGGAACAATGAGCTAAAAGAATATTTCATGAATGGAATAAGTGGGAAAACTCAGGAGATGAAAAGAACTATTATCAAAGAAATAGACATACTGAAAAAGGAAGGAACAGAGCTAAAATTTTCAGTCAATCACATCAGAAGAATGAAGGAAGAATTTAATAATAGACTAGCCTCTATACAAAACAGAACCTCAGCTCTAGAAGAAAGAACTTCCAACAACAAGGATAGACTGACTAAGCCTGAACACACTGATGACAAAAAAAAAAAAGTCTCCAAGAACAAAGCCAAATTTTCAAAATGTCTGGGAAGAAATCAGAACAAGCAATCTAAGAGTAATTGGAATATAGGAAGAAACCAAAATGCAAACAAATGGTATGAAGAACATTCTCAATGAAATAACTAAAGAAAAATTTTCCTGCATAAGAATAGAGTTAGAAATGCTCATCCAGGAAGTCAATAGGACAACCAATAGGCCTAATCAAACGAGAAGCTCACTGAGAAACATCATATTCAAAACGCATAACAGGGAAATCAAGGACAGAATGTTAAAAGATGAAGAGAGAAATGCCAAATCATGTTCAGAGGCAAACCATAAGGATCACTTCTGACTTTTAGCTCAGACTGTAGAAGCAAGAATATCCAGGAAGGAGATATTTCATTCCCCAAATAACCACAATCGACATCCAAGAATACTATACCCAGCAGAACTCAGCTTCACATTCCATGGGGAAATAAGGACATTTCATGATAAGATCACTCTTGCAACATTCATGAACAGAAAACCTGCATTGCAAATAGTCCTCAAAGATAAACTCCAGATAGAAGAACAAACAAACAGTCCTCAAACCCACAGAGGAAATCCAATAAAAGCACACAATATCAACAGACAACCAAGACAGCAGAGAACTCGCTAATAAAACAGGAAGACTACAAACCACAACCACACAACTATCCTAACACTGAATGTGAATGGTCTCAATGAACCAATCAAAGGCACAGATTAGAAGATTTAGCAGTTTAATTTACAATAGATTATTTATGGATCCAACCCAGATGCCCCTCACTGGTTGAATGGATCCAAAAGCTCTGGTATATATATATATGTAAGAGATTTCTACTCAGCTATTAGAAACAAAGATATCATGGCCTTTGAAGGTAAATGGATGGCAAAGGAATATATACTGAGTGAAATTATACAAACCTAGAAACTCAAGGGTCAAATATTCTCCCTCATTTGTGGAGGCTACAGTAAAATCCAGGCTTGTGTAAAAGTTAGTCAAGCTTGTGTAGAGACTCAAGCTTGGGCAGCAACCCACCAAACACATTGTAACACTTACCCTAGGAGAACCATAGATACTAGGGGAGGGGAGGGAAAGAGGAGTTGGGGGGAAGGGGAGGGATAGAAGATAGGGAATATCTGTGGAGACAATCTACAATTTAACATACTGTTTACCCCCCTAGAAGCCAAATAATACTGAATACCTATGCAATCATTTAATTCAGGAATGCTCACAAATATATATGTATGTGTATACACACACACACACACGTAGAGGCATATGTTATATAAACATTTATAACTGTTTAAGGGGGAAATGTAGAAAAATCAAGAGAACTGGATGTGAGCACTGGGGCATGACTCCGGATTAGGATCAGGTTCATTTCATTTTGTTACTTTATATACATTTATGATTGTACAACAACACAATTCCTTAATAAACATAAATTAAAAGAAAGAAAAACCTTCCTAGGCCCCCTTAAGCAAGCAGAGTGCCCTACTGGTCTCTTCTCAAAGGAATTTTTGCCCCCTTGAGGCGGAGATGAGTGTGGTCTTGCCAGCTCCTGAGATGCCCTGAAGCCATGTTTTATTTATATTTATGTTTATTGCCTTGAGAAAAGTCTCTAGCTCCTCTTTAACCGGGTGGGGTGGGTGATGATTTTAGCAACAGCCACTTCCTGGGCCCCAGATTCACTCTCACCTTTCAATTCCAAATTTTTTCAAATTCTTCTGCTGTGCTTTCTGACCCTGAATGTCACCATAAACTTGGTTAAAAGCTACCAGCAATACCCAGGCCACCACCTGAATACTATGCTGCGTGGAGGTTTCTTCCACCAGATTAAGAAGCCTATAGCCTTTAAAATCAGGCTCAGAGAAATTCTCCAGACTTAGGCCACATACAGACAGCTTCTTAGCCAGAGCAGAACATGATTGGCCTCCAGGCCAATTTCCCACAGGGTCCGCCTCCTCTGAACCTTTTGATTCCTGTTTACTTGGCTCAATCCATTTGGCCTTCTGGTCTTTTGAGCTCCAATCAGAATCATCCATTAGGGTTCGCTTACAACAAGTGAGTGTGTTTCCAGCTTGCACCGCTAAGCATCTGGAGATTCCTCCCACAAATTCCAGAAAGCTCCAAACGCTTCTGAACCACATGGGCGGGCTAGGCACAGCAACGACCCCACTACTTGGAACCAATTTCCATTTCAGTCAGCTTTTTTGTTGCTGTGATTTTTTTAAGGCTAGATTTAAAAAGAGGAGAAACAACGGGAGTGGGTAAGTGGGACCTTGCAGGTCTGGGTTCTGTTCACAGCTCTGGCACTGACCCACTGTCCATCCTGAGAAGCTCCACTGATCTTCCTGTCTCCTATCCCTCTTTGTAAATAGCAGGCAGTGAACAGCCTTGAAAGGGGTTAGTAAGCTCATGCGCACACAGCCCTGTGTCACGGCGGGAAGTGCTCCGCGTGGACCTGCAGCCCGTTACTATAATGAGGGTGCACCAGATTGGGAGTCACAAAAGAAGGGAGACCGCAGGGAGGGAAAGGAGGACCAGAAACAGAACAAGGGGGATACAGTGAAACAGAGCGTGTGCACCTGTAATCCCTGTGGCTCAGGAGGCTGAGGAAGGAGGATCGTAAGCCAAAGCTAGCCTCAGCAACTTAGCGAGTCCATAAGCAACTTAGAGAGACAGTCTCAATTTAAAAAGAAATAAAAAGGGCCGGAGATGTGGCTCAATGGTTAGGCATCCCTTGGTTAAATTCTTGGTACAAAAGAAAACAGAAAAGAAAAAGAAAGAAAGAAAGGAAAAAAGTAGAAAAGCAAAAGAAAGAAAGAAAGACAGACAGACAGACCTGGCTCTAGTCATCAGCTGTAGGACTAACTAGCTGAGAAATAGGGCCCTCAGAAACAGGCCAGGCCAGACCAGGATGTGGGTTGTGCTGTGAGCATCTGGAACAGACCTTGCTTCCATCAGCAGCACAACTACAGGGGCATCACGTTGCTCTCTGTCTCTTGCTCTGTCATCTGTAAAAGCAAAATGCTGACATTATGTAACACCAGGAAGCCAAAAACAATCTAACAAGAATAAAACAACAAAAAGAAGTACTGGGAAACAAAAGCTTAGAGCGGAAAAAAAAAAAAAAAAAAAGGATCCCAACTGCCAAACTGAAGTTGCTGTGAACTTTTTTAGATTATAAATATGAATTCTAAACATCTTTCCTGCAGAAGAAAAGTAACACCTTTATAAACCCATGGAAAAAGACGTTGTGTCAATTCACTGTCAAAAAACTATACATCAAATAAGACAGGCAGCATAATGGAATCATTCTCATATACACGTATATGTAAAGATAGATAGATGATAGATAGAGTGATCCATCATTCTCAAGGAATTTTAAATGTGTCTAAGTTGAAGCTGTTTTTAAAAAAAAGCATTTTGGTATTGCAAGAAATCAATGCAACAGGAATCTACAGAAAATAAAAAGGGGGAAAGGAAGAGAAAGAAAAGAAGGAGGGAAATAATTACTGGAGGGAAGAAGAGAGAAGAAAAGGTGGGAGGAGCTCGGCGCCTCTTCTGAAGCTGCAGCTCTCTCTTGAGACATGCTACAGGCATGTTGGGTGTGGGCCTCAGAAACTTCTCTCCCAAGGAGTTTATTTAGGTAAAGGGAGATGGAGAAGCAGGCAGTGATGAAACCACAGCTCCTAGAACTGGCTGGAGCCTCTATCTGTCCCCGCCACACACAACTTTGGCCCCAGGTCTCATAACCATGCAGGACTTTTACCCCTTTTGTGCAGAAATCTCATAGTCTGGGGTCAATGTCCATCTTCTGCCTGCATCCTGGCCTGCCCATCAGTGTGAATGGAGTCCCCTGAGGCTGCAGGCTTTCTCTGAGCTCAGGTGGCTTGGAAGCCTGATTCTGCTCTTGTCACCAGCCCTGGTCACCAGCCAACAGCTGTCCCTGCTATGTACTCCCTGCAGGGCCATCAGGTCACACCAGCCCCCATGTCATCCACCTACACCAACACAACTGCCCACCTCTTGAGTGTCTTGGTCATTTATATTAAGCTTCTCATCCCCACCCCAATTCCAGCTACCAGCAGGGATTGCACTACTCTAGAACTTCCTGTGCTTCCACTACCATGCCCTATCTGCCAAACCAACTGAATACCAGGCACTAGCCCTTTCCGCAACCCTGGGGAGACCGTGGACTATTGCGGTCAGTCTTGAAAGTGTGCAGACTACAGGGCCTTTGAGATAGGGGTGGTCACTCAGGATGCAGTCAGCTGAAAGCTTTTGTAATTGCAGCAATGTTTGAACTGAGACCTGGACAGCAAATAGGACAAGGAGGCGTCACTGACCTGGGGAAACTGAACACAACGGCCAGGACATGAGAGCTTAGTGCAACCTGTCTGTTAACATTGCTTTGGAAGCTTGGAAAAGGCTGACCTTCCATACTGGGTGGTTCAGGAACAGTGAGGGAATTGGGTAAGGTCAAGTGGATATGTCATGTGATAGAAGCCCCTGAAATGCTTGTGTTTTTATTTCTCATAGGAAAGTTCAGAGGTCTCATCAGAATGTGCTAACGAGGTAGACACGGGATAACTTGGAATCACAGTGGTGTGTCCCCCAGAAGGCAGATGATGGAGGATGCAGTCTCAGACCTGGGCTCCTGGTAGGCATGAGGATGATGGACCATAGTGTGATAGAGACCAGTTGAAAGCCATTAGCTACCAGATGCATGGGGTTGCAATTATGCTTACAACCAGGAAAGCTGAAGTGGAAGCCAGGAGAGCTTGGACTGCAGAGAGATAAAAAGATGATGATAAAACATGGAAACCCTAGGAGCAAACAGGGGCAAAGAGACTGGCAGGAAGTGAGAGCACTGTTTGTAACATATGCTTCTTTCTACAAAGAATGAAAAAACAAAGGCTAAAGGAAATGACCCTACTAAAGAAGGATTAAGTCAGCTTTCTGCTGCTGAAAGGAGGAAAGAATTATCTTGGGTTCACAGTTTCAGAGGTTCAGTGGCTGGTCAGTCAGCTCCATGGCTACGGGCCTGAGATGAGGAAAATGTCACGGTGGAGAGTGTGGCAGAAGAAACTTGCTGAGCTCGTGACAACTGGTATACAGAGAACAACAGAGGTGCAGGGACACAATATAAACACAAAGCTACACCCCAGTGACCTACTTCCTCCAGCGACTCCTGACCTGGCTACCTAACCACCCAGCACAGTAGTGCTTTCAATTCATTAATCCATCAAATGGATCAGTCCACTGATTAAGTTATGGCTTTCATGATCATGAGTTTTGGGGGTTACATCATATCCAAACCATGACAAAATGAAAGTATCTATCACCTGAACCAAATTTGAGAGCAGAAAAGAGCTGATATGCACACCTGGAATCCCCTAAGTGAAGAGGTGGCTAATTTCTCATGAGGACCGACCTCCACCAACATGGATGGTAAGTACCATGAAAATTCTCCCAGTCCAAATGAAAAGTCACCTGAAAACACCTCCTCAGACCATTTCACTCTGGATGAAAGGGTGTATCACACATCTCTAGAATAACAGATGCACAGTTTTAATAGCTTTTGCTGTCATTGTTGGAGTGGGATCACATGGGGCCAGCTGATGGATGGAGTGCTGGCTAAACGCTGTGGTCATTGGGTTCCCTGGACCCACAGAGCCATCCTCCAGTCATTTCTCCTGCCATCATATTCATCGCTAGGATTTCCAGAACTGGTAAATGGAGTAACACTTCTTTTGGCCTTTGACCTTTGGAATAAAAGTGATCATAGTGCAGCATTATTTATAAAAGCAAAACGTAGAAATAATACAAATGCCATCACCTGATGAAGCAACATGACATGGCATATGCACACCAGGGAATATTACTAGCAATGGAAAAGAATGAATTGCTAATCTAAGTTACAACATCACCAAATCTGGAAAACATTCTACAAAAAAAACCCCAATAATTAAAAACTATATATAGGAATCCATTGATATGTGATGTCCAGACAACAGAATGTAGAGAGATGGAAATAGATAGTGGCTGCCTGGTCCTGGGAGGACTGGGGTAACTGGGAAATGACTGCATGGTGCTTCTTCAGGATGTGATGAAGTGTTCTAAAACTGACTGCAGGGGTAGGTGCAATTTTTTGAATGTGCCAAACATGAACTGTAAAATAAAATTTTTAAATGTGCCATAAACATTCTAGTTTCCAGTAATATCATGCAAATAAAGGTCTGAAAATAAACAAAAGCTTATCTCAGAAGATGATTGTGGATTTTGTAAAAAATAATTTCCTGATTATGTTTTTTTGCAAAAATAATCTCACTCAAATGATTCTGCAGTTTAGAAAGACTATTAATTTCTGCAATTGAGATTGTCACTTCAATGACAGCTTCTGGGAGATAATCAATGATGAATTTATTTTTCACTAATTGTATCTGCCATGGGGTGGACAATGTCACAGGGAAAGGGTTGCAGCTTCTGCAGCAACTTTACAAGTAGAGATGTAACCCACTTGGCCACTGAGGTTCAGGAGTTACCTATGCAATAGGTTCTGTTTAAACTGCTTTTACATCTTTAGTGGAGAGATGTTAAACACTGAACTGTGCAGAATGGGGAACGTAACAAGGATCAGAGGAATGAAGGCCAAGTGGAATCCTGTGAAACTGTCCTGCTCACAAGAAGAAAAGAGAAGATACCACTTATCCTGGGCAGATGGTGCAGCTTGTTGACTCCTAAAAGCATATTAAGGCTTCAGGTTGGTGGTCACTGTCTTATCTCCATTTAGTTCTCTGCTCTGGCTCTGAAGGAACTGGCTTCATCCTGAACAGTAACCAGAACAGGAGAAGAGAATCCAGTGGCCGCCTTCCTTTCAGCCGCTGTGCTTGGGAGGGCATCGTGAGGGCAGATTGAAGAGCCCTCTGTAAATGGTGCATGACTGGGCACCTATTCTCCTCTCTCCTAGTTAAGAGTGAGAGTTAGCAGCAGTCCACACTCATCTGGAATGGATGACACTCTTTTCCAGCTTTCCCCAGGGCTAAGCTAACTCTACGAGAACAGTTGTACCGGCTGATGTTTCACAGAGCTCCACATTGATCCTTTATAACAAGGAGTTTATGCCTATGCGACACCTTGTACATGGTGGCTAGCAAAGTTGAGGGCATGGCAAGAAAGATCTGCTCCAGCAGGTGGGAAATTGTCCCTATGACACATTCAAGAATGGGTCCCTTTGATGGAAGCTTAAGGGCCGTATGCTCACCTCAATGCTGAACATTTTTTCCAAATTTAAAAAGAAAATGTGTTGCATTTTTTCTCTTTAATCAAAATTAAGGAAGCATAACACGTAGCAGTGTCCTTAGGTTGGGAGGTAACATATTCCAAAAGTAATATACGTGACTCTGGTCATTTTCACTGATGACATAAAAACCTACCAGTTTCAGAGCACATGTGGGGAGGGCAGCATATCCAGGCTGTGTTGGAATCAGTCCTGCTGCATTGCATACATAGTCTATTTGACTCCGCTGTTAGAGTTGTCAGGGGATTGGCCAAGGGGAAATAGACACAAGGTGAAGTATAGGACAGGACATATCAGGGAATCACATGCCAGTCCTTGGGGTTCTGGAGGAAGCTTGTTCCATCTCCATCAGAGAATTATATGCCTCCTGGAAGCCCTGGACTGGCTACTGTGCCCTGAAAATCAGGAATGCTTAATAATGGTATTTCTCTCATACTCCTGGAGCGATATTAATTCATGTAGTGGGGGAGTCAGCAGCAATGAATGACAATTTAAAAACGGTTCTACTGTGCCTAAGCATTGGAAAACGATGAGTAAATGTCACAAAAGCATCCTAGAATTCCAAGTCACCCACCATCATTTTACCAGCTCCTGTCTCTCAGAGCTAATCTACAATCACACAAGAGAAATCTTATTTGGCCGTATGAAGGAGAGGTTTGAGCTTGGTTCATGCTGGAATATTTCAGTGTGGGGATTAATAGTGAAAAATGGAGAGTCACTATGGTACCCACACAGGGTGGGTTTCAAAGACATTGGCAAAAGGAAATATTCCTAATGGATATGACTGTGTGTGTCCCTGATCACCCACACAGTTCAACATGAGAAGTATTCCAAAGGGAAAATATATATGGGCTCAGAGAAAGTGTGTAACCTATGAGGAGCCTGCCCTTTCCATTCCCATAACTTGGAAATCTTTATTGCTAGAGTTCCTTGTCCCTCAAAAAATCATCCTGCAGGGGACATTCCAAAAGTGTCATTTGTCCTTAACTCAGCTGCCGCTTGTGTTTCTGAAAATTCCGGCGTCCGTGTACAAGCAGACACGTAGCAGAACTGACCATGAACAGCATGAGGAGGCAGGGATGCCCTTGCATGATACTAATAAGGAGGAGTGTATGCAGCAGGCAGGATGGCTCGCATCCTCCCTTACCCACAGTGATAACAGGACGTGCAATGCCCCATCTCAGAAGAGGATGGTTGTCAGGGGCTCAGATATCTCAGGAACGCTTCACACTACAAGGAAACTACCAACACCAGTACAGGTAATAGTTGAGGGCAAGGGAAATTGGGAAAGGGCACTGAGGAGGACAACAAAAAAATGTCAGCAGTGACCCCACAAGGGTGACCAAGGTTTGTCCCACAAATGCCACTCTTCTAATACTTGTCCTCAGGACAAGAGTTCTGCTAAATGCTAGAGAAATCCAAGAACATGTGAGCTTCTGATTTTCCTCTTATCTTTATTTTATGAACATAATCACTTTTCTATAGTATTACTTCTATTTTTTAATGCAAATAACATTTATTGAGCATCTATTATTCATTAAATGTTCTAACAGATCAGAAAACAACAATGCATGTTACATCACAACAGAGATTCATTTTTCTTGCTTTCCTGGGTTCAGTGCCAATGGATCTGTATTTCATTCCTAAGATTTTTAATCAGTTGCTCTAGTCTTCCAACTCTTGATTACAGTCTGTCTATTTTATTTTGTTTTATTCTTTGTTTGCTGAATCATATATTTTAATCTTTTGAGACTGCAAGCATATTTACTTGAAAATCATTTGGCTATCACTTGATTGCATGGATTTTTTTTCTGAATAACTTAATTTCCTTCTGCATTTATTTCTTGCCTTTCTTATTTAATTTCCACTTGGAAACGCATTTTGAGTGGGTGTCTGATTTTTCCTCCCCTATTTCTGGTTTACTTCTCTTTATCCAATGTTTCATTTTGTTTCTTCCCCAGTGCTGGGCTTCCTTATACTTCGTTTGACAATGACCCCACCGAAGCAATTTGGGCAGTCACATGGCCAAGAGTTCATGAATTTTGCTTTCTCCTTCCATTGTCCCAGCATATATGCAAGCTTAAGCTACAACCACATCACTGCTATGATTTTTCTCAGCCCTCTCCTCTGATGATTCTTATACTGCCTCCATTCCAGTGCAGGTGCAGACTCCTGACTCCTTCTGCCTCCTTGAAGATGAGCAGCCTCGGCCACTTTACCATCACACGAATTTTTTCTGTGCAGTCTTCTAAGATGTTATTTATTGCGTATTATTAGCTGGCCGTATATAGTTTTATTTTTTTAGAATTCCTTTCCTATTGTAATTTATATTTTCCTCTTATGTTGTTTAATGCTATTTGAAAGTATGAAATCACAGTGACATTTGAACTTCAGATTTTCTGAGTCTGTTTCAGCTGTTTGTGATCACTTAGTCCCTTCATTTCTATCGATTTAGAGCACTTGACTTTCCTTCTCAGTTCTAAGAATCAAACCCAGGGCCTCTTGCTCTATTAAAGAGCTACATCCCCAGCTCAAAGTTGTTTTTTAAATATTTGATAACATTTCCACGTGTGTGTGTGTGTGTGTGTGTGTGTGTAACCAAAACCACAAAAAAGAGGGAGGCCAGAAAATGAGTGTAGCCCATTTTCTGTACTTCTCTCTGTGAGACACACCACAATCCAAAACGAACAGCTCAGGAGTTGCCATCTGAGCAGAACGAGCAGCCAAGAGGTGTGGAATCAAGCGCAGACACAACCTGCTATGGTTCTGATAGAGGTGTGGAGTTGTGGTCTTCACAAAAGAGGCAAATGACACATACGTCCGGCTTTAGTAAAAGTAAGGCTGAACTAGGCTAGGCACTGAATTTTCTTTGTATTTAATTTTATTTATGAACGTTAATTATACAAAGTGGTGAGTTTCGTTGTGGCAAATTCATACATGTATGGATCACAATTTGGTCAGTTTCACTTCCCATGACCCTCTCTCACCCTCACCTCCACTCTCCCACTTAACCCTTCCTCTACTTCAGTGGTCCCTTAGGATGCCATGAAGGTTGACCAGTCAGTTGAAGGCTACAGTTCAACTTTAGAACAACTTGACTGCTGACCGAAGTATATAATCTCTTCATCAAGTGGGGGAAACACCATTAAGAGATAAGCGTTACTGGTTCTTTTTTTTTTTTCATTAAAAGTACCCAGTGTTCCACTGAAGAGCAGCCATGCCACAAAACAAGAGAAATGGCTGGCAGTCGTAAGAGGAGACACGCATGAGGCTGATGATCTCAGAGAGGGTCTCAAAAAAGTAAGTGGAAGAAACTGAGTAACTACGTAATGAGCCAGGGAACTTCTGAAAAGAACTAGAAAGAAAAATGCAAATGCAGCAATAAAAAAATAACATGTGGGTTTTAAGATCAGATAGGAACCAGATTAAACATTAATAAAGTGGAAATAATGTCACTGAAAAATAACAAGCCTGGAGCAAATGGGAAAAAAAATGAAGGGTATAAAACAGTGCGGAGAGTAATTACCAACTATAAATGTGGGATTATTTCAATTTGCATCATGCTTTAGTAAAAACAGTCAAAAAAGATGAGAGCCGGCGTGCTTCACCTGCAAGAGAGCAGAGAGGCCCCACTGGGTTTCCAGCATGGGTGAAGGAAGCTGGCTATTGGAGCAACAGGGTACATCTGCAAAATGCCGAGTAAAATATCAAACTGTACTAAGGAACATATCCTTCAAACACGATGCTGAAACAGTGGTATATTTATAGAGGAAAAGAGAAGACAGAGAGGAGAGTTGAGAGGAAAAGTGAACGAAAATATTCAAAGTCCTGGAAAACATTAGGAGCAATAGATAAAATAAGTCAAATCAAAATATGTAACAACAATGATACACAGAAAAAAGCGTCGAATATGGTAAAAATGGTTGCACGGCTGTTACATTATTTGGATCATAGTAAAGCACTAGTTTAAATTTGATTACTTGACTTGAGAGAAAAAAGAAGTGACTGTTTTAATTGCTAAGGTGATCATTTTTAAAAAGTAAAATAACAAAAAACCAATAAAGAGGGAGAAGGATTTGTAATATAGTAGAAGACTTAATTATCTTACAGAATATGAGGATCAGAGATAAAGCATTCAGATTTGACATGTGAAAAACATAATAAAAGGCAATTTAAAACTGAATTTTGCAGCAATTGTATTAAATACAACTGTACTGAAAGTGTACTACTGTGTCATTAAGAAATTAAAAATTGAAATACCGGTAGGGTGCCTGCCACACCTACCAGAGTGCCTGGAGTCCTAAGATACTGACTACATCAAATGCCGGTGAGGATGTGGAGTGGAGCCACAGGAACTCTCTGTGATTGCTATGGGCGGTGGAAATGATCCAGCTATTTTGGAAGGCAGTTTGGCAGTTCCTTAGACAGCCAAACATGCTCTTGCCACATGACCTCGTAATCACCCTCCTTGGTTTTTACCCACATGGGTTGAAAATGTGTGTTCACACAAAACCCTACACACACACGTACAGAGTAGCTGTGTTCACGGATACCCACACTAGGGAGCAACAATGAGGCCCTTTGATACTTGACTGGATCGATAAATGGAGGTCAACTGTGTGAATAGATCTTATGTTACAGTAGAAAGAAATGAGGTAAAAGTGGATGAAACTGCATGAAGAAAAATGCATATGATTAGCTGAAACATGGCAATTTAACAGTTTATAAAATTGTACTATTCCAACTTTGTGACAGTTTGTAAGAAGAAAATACATGGAGACAGTAAGTTTAGTGGCTGCTAGGAGATTAGGGAGGGGGAATGAATAAGGGAAACTCATGGAATTTGAGAGTAGTGAAATCACACCAGAGTGGTTGAATTCATGGCCTTATGCATTCATGAAAACCCACAGAACCTGCAGCGCCAATGGTTAACTTTGGGTGTCAATTATGAGCCCGAGTTGGCTCACCCACAGTAACAATGGCACCTCTCTGTGGCAGAATGATGACTGCAGATGTTGTAGACAGGTGCGTGGGGTCTTGAAGGGTGCCCGGAAATTCACTGCACTTCATACACAACTTTCCTGTGAAACTAAAACTGATGTAGAAAAGTTAACTGAAAAATAAAACTGACTACATATTCTGATTTAAAAATAAAGAGAATCATACTTGTTTAAACAAACAACAACAAGAAACTACAATTTATTTAAAAGCAATATACATTACTACAAACGTTCATTTAAGTTAAAAGAACAGGAAAGGGTAGATACTAAGATTTGTAACCAAAAGTTAACTCTTTTATCTCATCTAATGTCATAAAGGCAAGAGGCAGAAGATAAAACTTACTGTTATAAGTGTAATTAAGGAGAAATAAAATACCATACTAATTTTTTAGTCCATAAGAACAAAGTCTTTTTTTTTTTTTAAAGAGAGAGGGACAGTGAGAAAGGGAGAGAGAGAGAGAGAAGCAATTTTGATTTAGTTTTTCAGGCAGCTTTCCTTGCTCAGAGACATCATTGTGTACATAGTGCTGGGATTTGAACTCGCATGCTCACTCATGCTGGGCAAGCACCCTAACCACGGAGCCACTGCTCCAGCCACCCGTAAGAGCATAGTCTTAATTTTCAAAATGCAGCACATATTGATGGAGCCACTTGAGTGAACAAATGTCACCAGGTGCAGTGGCACATGCCTGTAAATCCAGCGGCTCAGGAGGATGAGGCAGGAGTATTGTAAATTTAAAGCCAGCCTCAGCAACTTTATGAGGCCTTAAGCAACTTAGCAAGACCTTATCTCAGAAAATAAAAGTTAAAATAAAACAGGCTGGGGATACGGCTCGGTGGTTAAGTGCCCCTGGGTTTCAATCCCTGGAATAACAATAACTAAAAAAGAATAAACAAATGTTTATAATAGTAAATTATTTTAACAATTTTCAATCACAGAAAAAGAATTTGGGGCCTAGGACAGTGACTCAGTGGTTACAGTCCTTGCCTGGCATGCGTGAGGACCTGGGTTCAAACCCCAGCACCATGTACACAATGAAGTGTAATAGCAATGAAGGCCACATGAAAAACTAAATAAAATTGATTCTCTCTCTGTCTGACTCTCTCTCTCACTGTCCCTCTTTCTCTTTAAAAAGAAAGAGAAAAAGAATTCATCTAAAGGTAACCATATAGTTGAAAGAGGATTAATAACATCTGCCATGTTTGAGTGTGTGTGTGTGTGTGTGTCTGTGTCTGTGTCTGTGTGTGTGTGTAGAGCATGGCAAAGAGAAAAGAAGAGCGCTATGGTCTGAAAGGGATGGGTCCCCAGGAAGTTCCTACACTGAAACCCAGTCTCTGGTGGGACAGTGGGAAGAGGCAGGGAATCCTGGGAGGTGATTTTCCTGAGGTGTGGCCCTCATGAACAGGGGTGCTTTTATTAAAGAGGCCCGGGAGCTTGCTTATCCATCTACCATGGGAATACGCAGCAGCCAGGCACAGTCCAGACAGCAGAGTGGATCCCTTTCCCACAACCACCTGCTGGTGCCTTACTTGGGACTTCATAGCCTCAGAATTGTGAGAAATAAGCATGTTATTTATGAATCACTCAGTCCAGGATATTTGTTATGGTAGCATGAATGGAAGAAGACAAATGACTAAAAATGCACTTTTATTTTCAAGCTCATGCAATAAATGTTTTAGAGTACTGTGTATATATGGTGGATCATAGAGCAAGCCTCAAAGCATATTATACAACAAATAATTTAAAATATATTATTTGAATGCTGTAGGTTTAGGTAAGAAATAGCTAATAACAATAATTAGGGACATTCCCACATGTTATTTTAAGCATTTCTTTATAATTATATTATTAATTAATGAAGATATTAAGTGAATATTTAAAGATATTATTAGGTCAATAAAATTAAAATATGGTTTTTCAAAATCTGTATGATTAGATATAATGCTCTTTTCAAAGGAAAATACAGTGCCTTTAATAGCTATACTAGAAAAGCAATATACAAAAGCTGAAATTCAAATATTATTATCACCATATAATGGCAAATTAGCTAATGATTCAACAGAAAGTAAAAAGGCTAATAATCCATTGTGGGTATATGCCACATTTCTTCATCCATTCGTCTGCTAATGGGTACCAAGGTTGGCTCCATAACTTAGTTATTGTGAATTGTGCTGCTGTAAGCATCGATTTGACTGCATCCCTGTAGTACGCTGATTTTACATCTTCTGGATATGAAATTATGTCATTTTCTGGCAAATGGATGGAACTGTAGAACATCACTTTAAGTGAGATACGATATACCCAGAAAGTCAAGGGTCAGATGTTTTTTGCTTTCTCTCAAATGCAGAAGCTACAGCAAAATAAGGAGGGCATGCAGGGGGTTAGGGAAAGTCTCATAAAAACAAGTAGGTGTGTGGGGTAGAGCAAGTGCATTAAGGGAGGGAGGGGATAAAGGAGGAATGATGGAAATAATCTGATCAAAAGTGCATATATGAAGACTCCACAGTTAATTTCACTTTTATGTAAATACATAAATACTTATTTAAAAATGCAAATAAATAGAATACATACACACACACACATGCACATATACCTTTAAATCTTAACCATTCTCCACAAAACACTACAACTCTGGTCCATGATGCTGTCAATAACATATATTCAAACACTAAAAGAAAAACGAAATTGAATATTACAAATTGTTTCAAACCACTTGAGAATAACGAATTCATTCTATAATGCCATAATAACTTTGATACCAAAATATGTCAAGGATATCACAAAATGTAAACTTACATGTGAATATCTTTTGTGAATAGAGGTTAAGACCCTCACAAAACAAACTTATGGATAAAAAGGGTAACAAATCATAAGCAAGTTGTGTTTATTCCAGCAATTAAAGTTGATTACCTCTTGGGAATGAATCAAGAAAGTGAAATTCAGAAAAGAGTATTTGATTCTCTGGACAGAAACACAAGGAATCTGCATTAGAATTCGATATCAGCTCTTGTCATCCACACTGGACCAGATACAGCTGTCTTCTGAGTAGTTAAGGATGCCGTGGAGTCCATGGTGAGCTTACCGAAGCAATGGTCATGAGGTCACAATGACCCGGGTGGCAAACACGCTGGTGCATGCATTCGCCTGCATGTGATGGGTAAGCAAGTGCAGGGTCATCACGGAATTTCTGGCTAGCATACCTATAGCTCATCCTAGTGGCCACGGCTATTCAAGACTCAGTTTAAATTGCCTGTCCCCCCCTGCCCCCCGTAATGTCTTAAATCAGAATCAGGGCCTTCAGAAGCTTTTCTCCCACAGTAGTAAAAAGTATTTTGCATTTCTAAGGATTGGAACATGCTGCTTATGCTTCCTAATTTATAAATTAGACAATTTTCCTGTTACCCTTCTCAACCACCTTTCCATGCCAGAAAACACTGCTGATTATAAGACGTCAGGGGACTGAAAACAAAGTGATGAAGGTATTTGTAAAGTGAATTTTTGTCCTATTTAGACATTTCTGCTCTTCGAGAATTAGCAATCTAGGTTTTCAATCACTTCATTATAATTGTGGGCAATTCCCTAGAGGTCTAGTGAAACATTCTTATTTTACAGATGAGGAAATTGAAGCACGGTGATTCTCTCAAGCAAGATTAATTAGGACTAGCCCTTGGAAAGCCTGGCTTCTTGCAGCACTGTTTTCCCATGCAACAGGGTGATCTTCTCTATTTCTCATGAAATTAACAAAAGAGGTAATTATAAAATAAATCTCATCTGTAAAACCTCAAATTCAATAAGAGCAAAGTAAAATATATGAAAACAATCTACTACTTCTATTTGCTTAGTATTTATTAAATTTCCAGTGAGTGATATGCCAAATAAATGTTTTGCGTTAAAAGGTTGGAATGATTAAAGGGTTCTCCAGGAAGAAAATGACAGCAGCGGAAGCAAATTCTAATCGCAGAGTCTGTGTAGATTGAATGAGATTGTACACTCTACTTGGAAAACTGTTTTAGGGTTAAGGAAGGCAGTGAGTCTTGCTTCAGAGTGATCCTTTTTTGATACATTTACTCATGCCAGAGTTAAAACAGCACCAATGGAAAGATATGAGGATGAAAATGTGATCTCTTTCACCCATCAAAACACATGTCTCAGCAAAAACAAGGGAAGGAGAGCAAGTCAACAAGTTGGAAAGCAAGACGATGCGCAGTGGAGAAAGCATCAACACAGCTGGAGTTTGGATGTGATGTGTTTGGGAGGGAGAAGGTTAGAGACACGGAAGTGACCCACCAGAGGAGGCGGTGGTCATCAGCTGCTCACTCAGCCACCAGTTCCTTCTAGACACTTAACAGAATTTCACTTCCTGGTTCTGTGGGTGTAGATCTAAGGTTGGTGAACAGAAGGGATATTTGGATGTTCCAGACCAGAGATTTGAATTTCCGGTTTAAGAACTTTCTTGAATCGCTTACCCTCTGGTTTTGTAACTAGCAGCGTCAAAGGCAGTGACAGCTCTGTTGTTCCAGATTTCTTGAGGAAACGTAGTAAGTAAAGACCTCCAATGACCCATGAAGTACAACTTGCATTAGTGAAAATTAAGATTTTGTTTTTGTGAAGCACGGATTTTGGAAGTAGCTTAGTGTGGCATAGCCCAGCATGCTCGACATAGGCATTTTGCAACTTGGATCCACGTACCATCCACGGATGAGGTTCCACAGGTCATGTGCCACTCAGATCCCATCTCAAGGCAGAACTTGTTGTCATAACAACAGGCTGCGTCATGTCATCAGCAACCTCCAGAGACTACTTCAGCAGCAGACAACCACTTTCACATCAGGTCTCACCCTTCCTGGAATCCCTCACGTACTGACTGTGACCAAGTTTAAAAACCTGAACGTTTCAGACCCATCCTAATCAAGTCCATAGAGCAAGCTTCCTGCAGTGCTGCCCGGGTGTTTGCACCAGCTGTTGTGTGACTTGGGTCCAGGGACTTGAGTCCAGGGAGGCTCAAAGACTCCCCTGCTAAATCTCAATTCCTCTCCTTCCTCTGCGGGTATTGGCACCCAGGGCAGTACAAAATAAATGCACTACATGATTAACTCCGCCACTCAGAGTACAACCCAGGGAAACTCGGCGCTGCCTCTGAGACCGCTGGCACCACATTGCAGGAAGGTCACTCAGCACCTGGCTGCCACTGAGAACTCCATCAAACAGTAGGTGACCATGCAGTCAGCCACTGCGTGAAGTGGTGGCCTAGTGTCTCAAATTCTCACGAGCACTAAATTGGGATATTATATTTATGGAAGCACATGTATTACCTGGTGAAGTAGTTCAGTGATTTTGGAAATAGAAGGGTAGAAGTAGCCAGGAAAATAGAATTTGATGCCTGCTGTGAGATTTCATGAACAGACTAGGAAAAAAAACAATGAAAGACTAAAATCTGTGTGTGAAAGCCATGTCATTTGTAGCATGCAAAACTCTTGCTGTGGTGCAAATAGGCCTATACCTTCTTCACTGGAAGTTTAGAGGAAGTTGAAGGAGGCAGATTCCAGAACTTAATTACCCATCAACCTCCAAAAAAATGTTATATTTCATTAACAACCTACCCAAAAGCGATCTTCACACACTTAGTGGTTGCCCGATGATTTAATGTGATAAATAGTAAAAAATAAAATAAAATAAAATAAAAAAGAACTCACGGACAAAACTAAAACCAATTTCATGCATTTCAGCACTCTGTCAAATAAGGGTTCTTTCTAAAGTGATGCTGCAAAGCAGCTGAACTCACTGTTCTTCTAAGACAGTAAACAATCCATCGAGGTCAGCACAAACTTAAAAACTGAAAATAAACTATCGTTCTGAATATTCTACCCACTCACACACATCATTGCAGGAGTTAGGACACACAGCCCCACACACTTATTCTGGTTATTAGGACGTGTAAAATTTTACATAACAAAATAGCGCTTTCTAACCCTTTATCTGTATGTTAATATTATTATTAATTTTATCAAGATCATTTACCATATGACCATAAACTTATAACACACATAAATAATAGCAATGGTTTTCCAACAATGCTGATGGACATAGATATACTGTGAGATAACATCAATAATTTTGAAATTTTAAAGATCTAAAAGTATGAATATTAAATTAAATTATAAAATACTAAAATTATTTCAGACTTTTA
Source organism: Aplodontia rufa (assembly GCA_004027875.1). Taxonomy (NCBI): domain Eukaryota; kingdom Metazoa; phylum Chordata; class Mammalia; order Rodentia; family Aplodontiidae; genus Aplodontia; species Aplodontia rufa. The sequence goes on from PVKS010016895.1 coordinate 33,508, forward strand.
GGATGCATTTCAAATCCAAGTTAAAGATATTTATGTATTCAAAGATTTCAGCTATTTTATGATGAATGGTAATCATATCTTAAAATTGTATTGTGTGACAAAAATCTCTAATTTTATTTTTACCCAACTTGATTTCCACTTTATCAACATTTATCAGGTTTTTAATTGTGTATATCACTGAATGAATTTTTACATATTGATAGATATTTTAATTATTAATGTTCAAATAAAATCAACCAATATGGAACAACACAATAAAGCTTAGAGAGGTCAACCTTTATGACTAAAGATGAAGTTAAACACATTTGAAAAGTTAGATGCCCACATAAGCAGGTTCTATTTTCCTCACAAAATAGAAATAACAGCTAATCATTAGTGTGACAACCCAAGGACCAGATAACTACAACCATGAATACTAAATTTATTTATGTTTACACATTTTCCAAGACTTCTTTTGGGAAAAAATTCAGAATATATTTTCAAAAATGAGAGATAGGTTATAAAGTCAAAATCTTCAGTTTAAGCCAAAATGTGACACTTCTTGCATCCAAATAAGTCCAGATTTCCAGAAAGACAGTCTTCCGTAGTCAGCATGGAAGAGCATCGTATCCATGTCCAGTCCACTAACTGCAGCCATCAGATTTGAATTCCAGGCATAGCTATAGATATTCTACCACCTGAGAAGTGTTGAGGGTGGAACTGGTAGAGACAGGAAGTCAATGTAAGCTTAGAAATAGCTTAGAAGCAATGTGTCCTAGTGAAGAAAGGTACAAGATAGAAGATCCCTAAGTGCCTAAGAAATCTAGACTCCATGATGTGAGGCCATGACCATGGCCTAGGCTCATTGCCCTCTTATCCACTAACCACTGCACCAGCATCCCAACTTTACCTGGACTCCCTCTTAATTTCCTTTAATTCATTCTTAAAACTGAGGTAAAGGGATCTTTAAAAATGTAAACATAAATGTGACATATGTCTCCTCAAGATTTTCAGGGGTCCCTGTTTTTAAAGAAGTGACCGCAATGGTCACTATGGCCTGTAGCATCCTATGTACCTAGTACTGTGGACATCTGCAGTCTCACCTGCTCATGCAGTCCTCCTTGCCCACTGTTTGCCAGTTGACCTACCTCAACCCCTCCATGCTGGGCATGCAATTCCCTCCACCAACTTCCTTAATGTGTTACCCCCATTTATCTTTACATCTCAACAACTCTTAAGTTCTCCTGGGAAGGGAGGAGTTCTGTGAGACTCACAAGGCCAATCACATCCATGATACACTGTTACATCTTTCTTTTTCTTTTTAGTTGTAGTATATCATTTAATATCATCCAGTTTAGTATGCCTAATTAATATTAGACTCCAGCAAGAAGCCACAGGCTCTAGGAAGGTTTCACATATGTTTATCTTGTTCCTATTTTGGTTCCTAGATTCAGCTCAGTAAATTAAATAAAAAACAACAACAAAAAACAGTAAGTCATTGATCACATGAATGATCAAATAAATCAAAAGAATCAATTCCTTTAGAATACCTGTTGATTCCAGTCCAGTCCTGGTTCATCAAGGTTATTCTGATTATGAACTTCCTCTCTGTTTCCAATGATAGAACTCAAAGTAGAGACTATTTAAATATATAGATAACAAAAGTTATGAGGACAAGTCTAGACCCAAGGAGCAATCTAGAATCAGTCCTATGTAGAGTTCCATGAAAGAGCACTCATGGATGGTCTATATAAGTGGTAAGAATACTGTTTTGAGTCTACATTAATGGTAAAATACTAGTAACAATTTTTTATTTGTTTTGTTTTTGTTCTGTTATTTTGTTGTTAGTTTGTTTTTAACTCTAAGGCTGGGGGTTTCTAGACCCTATATCAATTGCCTAGAGGCTGGTTTCCTGGGGCTTTCTCAAGACTCATGGTATATATACATATATGCATGTATATATGTATATATATATACATATATGTGTATATACACATGAGACTATATATACACATATATAGCCTCACTTTGTTTCCCAGACTAGTCTCAAAGAGACTGTGATCTGGGACTCCACGTGTGTACCACCACACACAGTGAAGAGTTTCCATGATACTTCTTATTTTCACTGAGCCTAAGTTAGTAAGTTACATAAAAAACAGGACTGGATAAAAGAATACCAAGCTGAAGAAGGATTAAATTGTACAGCTTACACCAATCCAAATGTGTGTAGTGAAGCTGATATTAGAGAAGGGTTGTAGTATTTTTTTAACAGAGGATCATCAAGGAATCCTATGTATATAATTTAAACATAAATTCTACAAATGTGGTTATACACACATTGTCAACTGGATTTACAGTTAAGGTACTCAGGCTTCAATGAAATTAGAGGCATGTCTATTAGCCAAAGAAAGAAACTTTTTTTAGAAATTGATATTGTCTTTGAGACCTCCAACCACAAATCACATCTCAAAGATATTCAGCAGAGTAGCAGTGGGGCATGCTGTTATGTCAGTAACAGGGAGACAGGCTTAGGTAGAAAGGACCCATGTGGCCTGAGTCATGCTTTTACACATCAGAGCAGCCATTGTCCTAGGACATTAGAGGGCAGGACACTGTGTTTATCCTCCTCCTCCTCATTGACATCATCTTACCTAACACTTGGACCAGAATGTAATTCCATTTAGTGCTTTGAGAATTTAGAGCTTCCTTGGTAAAAGATTCAAAGCAAAATAATTGATTTGTAGGTTTGGGAGAGAATTTCCACTCCCCTAGGTCCTTCTAGAATAATAGGTGTAGCAATTCAACACATCAAATTACACTCAAATCTCAGAGTCCTAGGAGGATTAATGGTAGGATTTAAGCTATTCTCAATTTAAATATCTCCCTCCTATCTTTTCTGCACTATAGGAAATACCAAAGTAATAACATGACATCCAAAATAAGTCTAAGGGCTGGTATAATTTATGAAATGGTAATATCTTTTGGGGATAAAAATAATACAGAACTGTAAGAATAGTTAAACACATAAATAGCTGCATTTATCTTTGTTCTCCTCAAGAGAGAGAGAAGTCATTTGCTATGAAGGAAGCATTGAGAGGATTAGAGTGAATGGGAAGATTTGAGCAACATCCTCTGGGATAGCTCTGTGTGGAACCTTGCTTTCATCCTCCTAGACACCAGTGAAACAGCTGCTACTCTACCTCTGTACTAAGGAAACTTACCTTGGTTCACTCGCCAAGTGGAGGAGTCAAGATTCGAAAGCCAGAGCACATATTCCTTGCCACTTTTCAAAATTATTCTCTACTATCATCAGTGATTTTTATTGGTATAAATCAAATATTCTGTAAGTAGATAAGGTGGAATAAGTGTTAAGGGAAGCAGCAGAGTGAGGCAAAGGACAGACAGACCTGGACACCACCCACTGGGGTTGAGACTGCCTAGTGCAAGGACTAAAAGGCTCCATTCTGCAGGATCCCGGTGCACAGACCCCATCCATGTTCCACAAAGCTGTACTTCACCTGTTACATGCACACTACTTATTATTCCAGTCTATCAAGAATAGACATAGTTAGAGAAGTCACCTGCAAATTTAGAGAACGGAAACTGTGATGCATGCAGTTGGGAAAGGACATGAGGGACTTTGGGGAGCTTGCAACTGGAGCATTGCAAAGGACAAGACCACAAGTCATTTGCTTCAGCAATAATTGAAAGAATAGAGAGACTCTAGAAAAATAAAAGTCTATGGAAACCAACTCTGAGAATGTCTCAGGAATCATAGAATATAAAATATTGCATGTTTTCATTTTTTTCCTATTTTATTAATTCACAAGCGGAAACTTTGCAAGGCAATGGGACAAAAAGAGTTTGTGTCTCCCAAGACATTGAAATGAATGAAAAACATGTTTCCAATTCTTACAGCAGCGTATGGGGTCATCTATAAATCCCCAGCTGCTCTAAAATAATTGTCAAGATTCTTAACTCTCAATTTAGTTCTGTTGATACATATAGTGCATTCAGTTTACTGAGGTATTAACAGAATCTCATCATTTTGTTTTGTGTTATGGCAGCAAACATTTTTATCTTCATTCACTTAAATAACAGCTGCTTTCAATACTGTGGGCATTGGGCAGAATTTTCAGGATATAAAAGTGAGCATACAGATAAGTTTATCCTTTGAGGCTTCTGCTCCCATTACTCTTTCTCTGAGGACTATTTATCTTCTGTCTCAGACAGAAAAAATACTTATTTATCATTCACAAGTCAGTTTGAATACCACTACCTGATTATGTGAGTGCATCTTACTGAAGCTTTGTAAGTTTGTAAGGCAAGTGTCCTTTTTAAATCTATTCTCTGTTCCCAACATTGAAAAAACTATCTGAAGCCAAGTGTGTCTACATAAATATCATCTGACTGATATATAAGAATGAAGGAATCAATTAATAAATGGACAAGGGAAGTATCTGATGTTTAGGTGGCTAAGTTCACGTACCAGCTGATGAGGCAGCAAGAGATCAGCACAAAGTAACACCAAAGAAAGAGCCTCTGCCTAAGAAGATTGAGTGGTTAATGAAATCTAAGAGAGGGGTCTATGCTGACCATGGGATGTGACAGAGACCACGGGGTTAATTGGAGAAATGTGAGTGAAGACCTATGAGTAGAATATGACCTGCTGAAGATTTTTCTTGTTAATGTATTTAGTATCCCAGGACTTAAAAAAAAACATGTCTGCTTTTCTTATCAACTCCTTTACTCCACCTCCAAATCAACCACCCTTAGGATAAATGGAGAATCACTACATATATCTGTGTCCTCAACCTTTAATAAGAATGATAGGGTCTCTGAGAAAAAAGTTAAAATGTTATTTAATAAGAATACCATGTCTCTTTGATGAAAAGCAACCTCAAAATACCAAGTCCAATTTTTCATTGAGGCATAATTTCTGATTTTGATATGAACAACTTGAAGAAAAAATGATCCATAATTAGAATTTTCAGAACTATGAAAATAAATCAATAACACTAGATAAAAAACAAAATAAAGGAAAAGATTCAACTATGCACTTAGAGGGGTGAGCAGAAGGTCAAGAAACAATGAGTCAAGGAATATACTAGAGCAGGACAAACTGATTGTCCATTAACCTCATCAGAAAATACTGATCCTCTTAAATAACACCTCTCGGGAATATGGAAGTGAGAGCGGCTGTGGCACTGAACCAGAAAATCATTTTCTTCTCATTCATATAAATTCTTATTTTGTAATATTATTTCTTTGGGGAAAACTAGCTGAAGAAAATGCAAAGGAAAAAGTTCTCTTTTTTATTTACTGAATAAGATTATTAAAAATGATCAGGCTGTCAAGCTATAATGAAACTGTTCCTTGGCTCTGAATCATAATTATGTCAAGCTATACCTGGAATTTGAGCCCATTTATAGGAGTCAAAGTAGAACTATAATCTCCAGTCTACTCTGATTTGTGGATTTCAGTTTATTTTTTGCTTTTAGCAAATTTATTCATAATAGCCCCAAACACAAAACCACTCAGCTACCCATCAACAAGCTAATGGCTAAATCAACTGTTTGACGTATAGTTATGAATGAATGTCATTGAAGTCACTTAGCTACTTGTTGTCTGAACAAGGGTATTATTCAGTATTATTTATTTCAGTTCTGGTCTTTTCTCAGGAACAGAAGATTAGCTTTCCAAATCTAAATTCACTTTTCTCTAACAACAACATTGAGTGTCAGTGAGATACATGAACTTCAAGGCTTCCTCTAAGACCCTTTTCCCAAAAGGAAGTCCCTTTGAGTCTGCATTTTACCATCCAAGACCTGGCACCCTGCATCAGGTACACCAGGTTTGGGTACATCCATTTCCCAGACTGACAGAGGGACAAATGCTACTCTCAGTAGGCAAGTATCTGAGCATTCAGATATACTGGAATTCCTGTGTCGTATTTTACCTTAAACACACACACTCACACGCACACGCACACACACACGCACGCACATTCATTTCTCTCTATAAGCTGATTTTTCTCAGGTATTTTTTTACGGTAATGGACACAATATTGTATAATTCTTTGTAGTAACTGTTGTGTTAATGTTGAACCGTAATTTTATACCAAAGTAATCTCCATACTTCCAATTGGTCAAAGTGCATAATTATTTTTATTTATCATTGTATTCAATTTGTTAATATTTTATTGCAGATATAAATATAGATATGTTCTTTACATTTCTTTTCTCATGTTACCTTTATATAGTTTGGTTACTTGTGCAATCCTGCCTTCATAGAATGAGTTAGAAAGTTGTGTTAGCCAGTTTTACACCAATGTGACTAAAATACTTGAAAACAAACTTAGAGAAGGAGGGGCTGGAGCAGTGGTTCAGTGGTCATGGTGCTTGCCTGGCAAGCAGGAGTACACGAGTTCAAAACCCAGCACTACGTACACAATGGAAGTCTTGGAGCAATGAAAGCCATGTGAAAAACTAAAAATTTATTCTCTCTCTCTCTTTCTCTCTCTCTCTGTCCCTCCCTCTTAAAAAAATTAGAGAAGGAAAAGACTATTTAGGCTCATGGTGTCACGGGTTCAGTCCATGGTGAACCAACTCCATTCCTCTGGGTCCAAGATGAGGCCCAGCATAATGACAGAAGGGCATGGTGGAGGAGCACTGCTCCATTCACTGAATTCAGGATCAGAGGGAGGGAGGGAAAGGGGCCCCAGGGAAGATGCACCCTTCCAGGGCATACCCCAGTGACCCAGCCCCTCCAGTCACACCTCACCTGCCTACAGTTACCACACAGTTAGTCCAATTAAACTAGGGTGGACCCATTAGGTTACAGCTCTCATGATCTCAGATTTCACCTCTGAATATTCTTGCATTAATAGAAGCTTTGGCAGAGGGGGACATCACATATCTAAACCATAAAGAAGTCTTCCCTTTATTTTTCTTATCAGGAGGGGATATGGGGGAATTTGCATTATTTCTTCTTTGAAAGTTTGGTATAATTAACATTTTTAGTGTTACCTACATTTTAAGAAATCTAACAAACATATTCCCATAGTAAAATGCCCATGAACACAGAATATTCTGATAATTGAATGTGCAGGAAAAGGACTTGCCCCTTCCATGAGTCTGCATCCAAGTGCCTGATGGCTGTTTGGGGACTGTTCCTTCCAGTGGGTGCAGCCATTGGGAAGATGAGGTGAACATGGCAGGAAAGAAAACAGTATTCATGTGGGAGCCCTGGGCATCTCTGTGTCTTTTTGTTGTAGCTAATCTTCACAATGTCTGAAAGTAATGCTCTCTGCTTCAATTCTTCCTTCTAAAGCAAGGTTGCATTATTCCTTTGGCCAATTTAGAGTTCTAAGCTGGGCTCCTATTTCCACTGTAGATAGGGGAATCTGGGAAACACACTGGAGTCTCAGACAGGTGAACATCACACAATCCAGCCCATAGGAGTCAATTTTTATGCTGTGATGACTAAAATACCTGATAAGAACATCTTAGGAGAGGGAAGATTCATTTTGGTTCCTGGTTTCAGAGGATTCAGCCTATTGTTAGTGGACTCTAGGGCAAAAACAACATGATAGAGGGCATGGTAGAAAAGCTGTTCAGCACATGGAAGCCAGGAGGTAGAAAGAGAATGGAAGGGATGGATTTGATCCCCAAGGCCACAGCCCAGTGACCTGCTTTCCACAGGCCTACTCCACCAACTGCAGCGACCCCCCAGCAGTCCACTCAAATCTCCAATCTATCAAATGGATTAAGGAATTCCCTGATGAGGTTAACACTCTCACCCTCCAATCATTTCTTCCAAGGCCATCTCTGGTGGACATTGCTGTATTGAGAAATATAATTTCAACACATGAGCTTTGAGGAGAATACTCTGGATCCAAACTATAACACAGCCTAATAAGTGAAATAGCTTAAGATTTCTTTTGTCAACATTCCACATTTCTCTAGGTTTATCCAGAATGCTCCCTTTCCTTTTATGTATATATTCCTACCATCCTTTCCCCTTAAAGAAGAAAGAAAACCACTGTTCTGAGTCAAGACCAATATAATATCATTAACAAGCATAGGTGTCACTAGAGGGTGGATCTCCTACTTGATTTTTCTTTCTTTTATATTTGTTTGCTCTACTTTATATATGTATCTGCTGTCATAAAATGGGTCTGTGTGCATGCAGGGCAGAAGAGGGTAAAAAAGAACAATTTCCCAACAGAGTGCTTACTTTTGTGAAGCATGAGCATTAAACACTATTCTAAGTTATAAGGGAAAAGAAAATTGAAATCACCTTGCTTTACTGTATGTCTTAGATTTGATTTCTGCTCCCTCAACACAAACACATCTCATCGTTAATCATATTAATGGCACCACTTTTAGGTTGAAGATCAGGTTTTGAACTTGGGATAATTCCTGGCTTTGTACTAAGTCATGGCTGGTTAGTCTGTTGATGGCTATTGGCCAGTTGACAGAGAAAATAGAGTGGCTCAATAGTCCTTGGATTTTTGCCTATTTTTAAAAATAGCAGGTGTGACAGAATGTGCCCAATGTCAAGTTGAAAACAGGATTAAGACTCTTTTTTAACGAATGGGGGAGTGGAGAAAACACATGCACAGCACGCTGTGCCCAAAGTCTTAGCCTCTCTGTTCTTCATAGTGGTCAGAGCAGCAAAGACCAGAAGGTACCAGGGAGACTAGACCCTCTCACCTGGAAACCTGTCTGATAAAACCTGGGGAGGTGTGAAATGCATGGTTTTGTCTCCTGTTCCCTGAGGTGGGTGTGGCTCCTTTCATTGGAGTAAAAGTTCACTCTTTTGTGAAGGACTATGAGAGCTTACTGAGGGATTCGCATGTGATTTTTTGTTTTGTCATATTTATTTATTTATTTATTTTACCAGAGATTGAGCTTGGAGTGCTTAACCACATTGCTACATTGCCACATTCCGGCCTTATTTATTTACTTACTTACTTCTTTATTGATTTCTTGATTCATTTATTTATTTTTGAGGCAGGATCTCATGTGGGTGGTTAGGGCCTCACTAAATTGCTGAGGCTGGCTTTGAACTTGTGATCCTCCTGCCTCAGGCTCCTGAGCCACTAGAATTAGAGATGTGTACCACCACGCTCAGCCTCCACACTCTTTCGCTCCAGGCCAAGCAGTTTCTTCTCTCTTGGGTAGAAGAGTGAGTTTAAACAATTGAAGCTCTCAGGAAAGTCTAGGAGCTCACACTTGCCCATAACAAGTATTTTTTTTTTCCTTCTTTTCTTTATTTTTTATTTTTAACCATACAAAAGTTTAACAAAATAATATAAAATGTGTATATATTCTGGATATTGCAATTATCCCCAGGAGTGCCCCCCCAATTACCCTCCCTTATCCCGCCCTTCCCCTTCCCACTATATCTCTAAAAAAAGTATTAGGTTGTAAAACATTACATCTTATCTGGATTTAACACATGCTAATAGACCAACTTTCTCACTGTCCAGGGTCTAGTCCCCACCTCCACAGATGAGTGGAGACAATCGACCCTTAGTTCTCTGGGTTAAGCTGATTTTACTCAGCATGATCTCTTCCATA
>PVKS010016896.1:0-43061 GCA_004027875.1 Aplodontia rufa
TTTTTTTTTTTTTCAAGAAAGAGGGACAGTGAGAGAGACAGAGAAAGAGAGAAACAACTTTAGTTTTTCACATGGCCTTAGTTGCTCCAACACTTAGTTGCGTATGTGGTGCTGGGGTTTGAACCTGGGTCCTCGTGCTTGCCAGGCAAGTGCCGAAACTGCTGAGCCACTGCTCCAGCCCTGGAATATACTTTTAAAAGGAGCGTATAAAATGTGGTTATTTCCTCCTCCTGGAAGAACTGCTCAATTTGTCATTTCTCCATCTTTGTACTCGCAAGTTGTCTTGAGGGAGACCATTATTTATAAGACACTGAAGTAAATTATTTTCATTCATGTTACCAACTTAAAATTTGGCTGTCTGAAACCCAGAAAGATTTTTTATAGTTAAGTCTGACCATATTTTTGCAAATTAACTTGGGAGCCTGTGTGTCAGGTGTGAATATAATTTACATGAGATTGCAGGACAGAATTTGCAGCTGGATGAATCCAAAATGTATATTAATTATTGTGTACAAACATGAGCCTTGCTAATTATTTATAATGATATATGTAAATTTAACTCCTTCCCCTTTATATATATGAAATTGTGAAATGAATGAACTTCATTGATATTGTAAGTTCACAGAAGAATCCTTATTTCCAAAACCAAATTAGATCGGCTTTATTATCTACCTTGGCTCACACAGGAGTACAGAGAACCAGAGTTTGTGTGGGGGGTAGATTTGGTCCTAGTTCTTCATCTGCTTCCTGTGTCTAGTGTTCCATGTTGTTACAGGAAAGCAGGGAAAGAAAAGTTAAAGTCAGACACCAAGAGCTGTGCAAGAGAACTTTATTGTAAGTAGGGTGAAAGTAGAGTAAGAGCAAAGTAAAACTCAATCAGAGAATACTGTCAAGAAAGAGTAGGTCATCTCTGAGCAGAGAAAGACAAAGAAGATAATGCTGTCTCCAAATTAATACTGTTGAACTGGGGTCCTCCTTCACCAACCTTTGCTAGTCAGGTGTGAACTCTTCCTTCACATCAGGTGGAGGAGTTTTTTACCTTAGCTGGTCCTTTCCAGAACTGTCACCGTGGCCATCCTATTAGGGGGGCTTCATCTACAAGTCAGTCCCAAGTTAATGTGGGTATTGGGGTCAGTAGCCAATCAGAAGTTACCTCAGTGTGCCTGCACTACTAAAAGAATCTTCTTTCCCAGACAGATGTAGTCACCTATAGCCATAATTCCTAGCTTTACACCAACCTCAATGGACTGTGTTCCATGAATACTTTTATTTTGATGCATTTTCCAATTAGCACCTTTACTTCTATTTATTTTCTAAAAATTAGCTATCACTCTTTGCTATCTCACCCACTTTGAAAACATTTTAATGAAAACCCTAAAATAATTTGAAGAACACTTGTGACTTTGCCATACATTTCATGGCCAATTGCTAGCAGCTACCTAACAACATGACTCTGCAGATATACACACGTGTGTATGCACATGTGCACACATGTACACTTGACCTTTCTGTTGACTTTTAAAGTTGTCATGTAACCTATCTGGCCAACTAGAAGAATGCTGAAGCGATAGCTTGTATGCCATTTTAAACCTGGGCTTTAACAGAGTGCATTGCATGTTTCTGCTTGCCCTCTTGCTTTTTTTGTCACTGTCATGAGAAACATGCCCAAGAGAAGAATGAAATATCATTGGGAATAATCAGCTCCCAGCTTGCCAGTGGAGACATGCTATATATTATCAGTACTCCACAAGTTCCCCTTGTGTCTCCTTCCAACCACAACTTCCTCCCAGTTTTTTAAAGCTGAAAAATACTCCATTGCAGATATATGCCACATTTTCTTCATCTATTTGTCTTTCTGGACATTTGTGTTGTTTCTGTATTGTGGCTATTGTGAATAGGCTCATTTTTATATCTTGTTTGATAGCTATTTAATCTCATCTTGATGTTATTTTTCAAAACTTTACAATACAAAAATATTCTAAGATATAGACATGCTAAATATTTTGAAGTTTCCCATTGAACTTTTTCTTCTCACCCACCCGTTTTTAAAAATATACATGACAATAGAATGTACATTGGCATACTTATAAAAGCTTGGAGTATACCTTGTTTTAACTCAGTTCCCTGTATTTCTCCTTCCTCACCCTTCCCCCATCCCCCATTCTTTTTAGATATTTGAGGATAGGATAAATGTTGACATTTTTGTAAAACCATGACTGAACTAGAACAAGTTATACTACATGCTCTTATAAAAATAACATAATGTTTACCATTTAAAAATAATAAAATAAAATAATAATGTTTATTTCATTGAACTTTTTAAATGAGTCTTATTTTGTAAACATCTTATAGGTTTGTTACTTTTGTTTTTCTTTTGTATTTGTATTATTAGCACTGGTCACCATTCTAGGAAATTTGTAGATTTTTTCCTTTTTTTTTCACTATCTTACTATAAAACACATTGTAGTATTCTTTTTCAGCAACCATTTTAGAGTTTAATCTTACTTTGAATTAGTAACGGATGTTCTTTTCACTGATTTTTGTCATGACATTTTAGTGAAGATAAGGTTGTAGTTTGTCAGTTATTTACTTTTTGGGAAAAAAAATTTTTTTTTAAGAGAAAGGGACAGCGAGAGAGAGAAAAAGAGAGAATTTTTATTTAGTTTTTCATGTGGCCTTCGTTGCTCTGTTACTTCGTTGTATATGTGGTGCTGAGGTTCAAACCCACATCCTTGTGTGTGCCAGGCGAGCACCGTATCTGCTGAGCCACTGCTCCAGCCCCTAGAAACATTCTTTAGTACTATGAACTTCAAAAGCACCTTCTTAGTTTTGAATGTATTCATGTGGAAAACAATTTCTTTGTAATTGTTTTGCATGCATGTGCATGTGTGTATGTATGTGCATGCACATGCTAGAAATTGAACCCAAAGCCTGGGCAGCATTCCACCACTGAATTATTCCTCAAGCTCTGTCATGTTTATGATTGAAAACACTGTGTGAGTCATCTTAGTTTATTTTCCCTCAAAACTGATAATACCTAATATATTTAATTATTTCTATGATGTGAATTTAAAAAATAAGATTAAATATAAAAGGCTTTTTCCTATAACCATTTATCAAGATTACTTGTCATGCTAAGAGTATACAGTGGGTAGATGAAAAATAATAGTGACTATTGTATTCATGTTTACAGCTCAGAAAATAAGCTTCCAACTTGCCCAGGGTCAATTAATTAGTAAATAGTCTAGCTAGGTTTTTTGGGAGGTTTTCATTGTGGACTCTCAGTATAAATTTCTCTACTTACCCTGCTTATAATTCATTTGTCATCTTGAATCTGTGGATTTATTTGTCATTGCTAGTGAATAATTTTTTTATGATTTCCTTATGTATTGCTGTTGCCTCTTTCATTCTTTGCCTTCTGAAACTCTGAGTAGGAATATTTTAGATGACTTTATTCTGTATCATTCCATTTCTCTTCACATTGTCTGTTTCTCTATGCTTCATCCTCACTGACTTTCTCAGACCTTCTATAAATTTACTAGTTTTCTTTGTTTTTTTTCATTCATGAAGCATATTAAGTGTATTTTGTGACAGATAATTCCAAAATGTGAAACATTTGCAAGATTGTTTATGCTGCCTGTTGTTTTGCTTATTTTTATTCTTTTTCCATTGAGCATAATGTTGGCTATGGGTCTGTCATAAATGGATCTTACATAGTTAAAGTATCTTCCCTGATCCCTGTCTTCTCCAGAGTTTTGAGCATAAAGAGGTGTTGAATTTTATCAAAGGCCTTTTCTGCATCGATTGAGGTGATTATATGATTATTTTTAATTATGTTTAAGTGGTGAATTATATTTATTGATTTGCATATGTTGAACCTGCCCTGTTTTCCTGGAATGAAGCCCACTTGATCATGATGTATTCTTTTTAATGTACTTTTGGATCCGATTAGCTAGAATTTTATTAAGGGTTTTTGCATCTGTGTTCATCAGGGAAATTGGTCTGTAGTTTTCTTTTCTTGATAAATCTTTGGTTTTGGAATCAGTGTAATATTTACTTCATAAAAAGTGTTTGGGAGTCCTCCCACCCTATCAATTTCATGGAAGAGCTTCTAGAGGATCAGTGTTAACTCTTCTGTGAAAGTTGGTAGAATTCTGCCGTATATCCCTCCAGTCCTGGGCTTTTCTTTTTTGGAAGAGCTTTGATTGCTGCTTTGATTTCACACTCTGAGATAGGTTGGTTTAGATTGTCAATGTCCTCCTGCGTGAATGTCATATGTGTCCAAGTTTCTGTCCCTATCCTCCAGATTATCAAACTTGGCAAAGTATAAATTTTCAAAATAGGTTCTGATAATCTTCTGGATTTTGGTTGATTCTGTGGTGATATCTCTGATTTCATCTTTGATTTTTGTTGATTTTCTTCCCTTCATTCTTCCTTTGGTGAGGTTGGCAAGAGATCTGTTGATCTTGTTTATTTTTAAAAGAACCAATTGTTTGTTTTGTTGATAATTTGTGTTGTTTTTTTGTTCTCAATTTCATTGATTTCAGCTCTGATTTTAGTTATTTCCTGTCTTCTATTAGCTTAGGGATTGGATTGTTCTTCTTTTTGTAGGCGTTTGAGTTGGAGCATAAGACTATTTATTTGGGCTCTTTCTAGATTTTTGATGTGTGCACTCAGTGCTATAAATTTTCCTCCGAAGAATTCCTTCTTACTATCCCAGAGATTTCAGTATGTTAGTTCCTCATTCTCATTCATTTCCAAGAATTTCTTGATTTCTGCTCTCATTGCGTCTTTTATCCATCCTTTGTTTAAGAGGGAATTATTCAATTTCCAAGTATTTGAGTAATATCTGTTGTTTCTCTTGTAATTGATTGCTAAAATCATAGCATTGTGGTCTGCGAGGATACATGGGACTATATCAACTTTTTTGTTAAGATTACCTTGGTGAACTGGGATGTGGTCTATTTTAGAAAAAGATCTGTGAGCCGCTGAGAAGAAGGTAAATTCAGCTGACTTAGGATGGAATATTCTGTAGATGTCTGTTAAGCCTGATTGATTAATAGTGTTGTTCAAATTGGAGATGTCTTTATTGATTTTTTGTTTTGATGATCTGTCTAGTGTTGATAATGGTGTATTAAAGTCCCCCAGTATTATGATGTAGAGATCAATGAGGGGATTAATGTCCTTAAGTACTTTTCCATATATGGGGGGGGGTTGTAATAGGGAGCATAAATGTTAATTATCATTATATCTTCTTGGTGAACTGTCCCTTTTAGTATGATAAAGTGTCCCTCTTTGACCTTTCTGACTAGTTTTAGATGGAAATTCATTTTATCAGATATTAGGCTCACCACACTAGCTTGCTTTTTTGGGCCGCAGGCCAGGTAGACATTTTGCCAACCTTTCACCTTCAGTCTGTGTCTATTTTTGAGTGTTACGTGTATCTCCTATAGACAACATATTGTTGGAGTTTGTTTTTTGATCCAGTGAGCCAATCTGTGTCTTTTAATTGGGGCATTGAAACCATTCATGTTCAGAGTTAGAATAGATATGGGAAACTGAGTCTCAAACTTTGTGACTATTACAGAGTTTTGAGCCATCTTGGGATCATTTGGTGTGTAATATGGTTATTGACTTGCCGTTGTTTAAGGGTTTAGAGTATTATTAGCATTTTATCCTTGAGAATAATCTGTAGCACAGAATTTGTGTTCATGTAGTTTGCTAACTTGAGTTTATCACTGAAGTATTTAATTTCCCTGTCACATTTAAAACTGAGTTTTGCAGGGTATATTATTTTTGGCTAGCAAGTGTTATCTTTCAAGGCTTGAAAAATATTGTTCCAAGCTCTTGTGGCCTTGGTTGTTTGATCTGAAAAATCCATAGTGATCCTAACTGGTTTGCCTCTGAATGTGATTTGGGGCTTTTTCTCTAGCCGTTTTTAGAATTCTCTCTTTAATTTCTCTGTTATTCATTTTGTATATGATATGTCTTGGTGAATTTCTCATTTGATTAGGCCGGTTTGGTATTCTATAAGCATCTTGGATGTGATATTCTGGGTCAATTCTAATGTGAGGGAAGCTCCATTTTATAATTTTGCTTAAAAGATTTTTAATGCCTCTTGTTTGCTGTTCAGAGTTTGCATCCAGTCCAGTGACTGTCAGGTTATTTCTCCTCATCTCATCAAATATTATTTGGAAGTTCTGGTCCTGTATCGTGAGTTTCTTCTCTTGTCTATCCTCCTTGAACTTGACATTGCTTAGCTTATCTTTGTTATCTGATGTACATTCTTCAAGAGCTGAAGTTCTATTTTCAGTGGAGTTTACTCTGGTGTTATTATCTTCCAAGATTTCATTTGGTTGACAGTGTTTTTCAATTCTGATAACTCTGCCACATCTCTTTTCAGGGAGTCTAATTCTTTATAAAGCTTATCTTTCGTCTCATGGAATTGCTCCCTTATTTCCTTATAAAAGTTGTCTCTCATCATTCAAATTGTTCTCCGATCTCTTTCCTTAATTTTTCTTTCAGCTCTTTGATTGAGTTACTAATCATAATGTTGATACAATTTCTTTGGTTTTCATCTAGGGCCCTGACCATGGAGTCCTTGAGTGGAGAGCTGTGAGGTTGAGGAGAGGAGTTATTTCCCCTTTTACTCATTTTCAGAAACAGGGGGTGTGTCTTGTATTATTCATATAGGGGTAATTGGAACTTCTTATGGTTTCGCTTTGTTGGGATAGGATGCTGTTTGGGTAGCTCTGACCTATAGTTGCCAGTCCAATCAGTAAGGACTTGAGAGCCTATAGGTGCATATACTAGACAGTTTCAACTGAAACAGTTATGATGATGATTAACATGTATAGGAGTAGTTTTCTTTGAGAGAGCTCTCACGATATACTATGATAGTAAGCAAGTACGTGTTTTGAAGAATGTCCCTTCTTTCATTTCACAGGGCCTCTGTAATTGGGGAGAAGAAATGACTAGAAAGCCAATGAAGTTAATTGGAGAGGTAGATTAGAACTCTTGACTTAGAATAAAGAGGAACAAGGGTTTAGGGTGGTGTAGGTTATTCAATTAGGAATGAGGAAAACATAGAAATGGGATGCAGGTGGGGTAAAGACTTTGGGTGAGGATGAGAGAGAACAGCATATATTTTAGGAATTGCCAGAGTACAGGGGAAGAAGAGTACAGGGGTATGGTTCTCTTCGACCAAAGGAGCCTGAGGGCTATTTTGTTATCACGAAGTGTTTTCCTGGTCGGACCCCAATGCTACAGAGACAGCAGTCGAGTTCAAGAAGATACAGAGTTGGTAGAAGCCAACCACCAATACATACACACAAAAAATATGTACATCCACAAACACTTTCAGTAATAACAATAAAGCAAAAGAGGATTAAAAAATTTTAAAAAACATTAAAAAGTTAAAAGTTAAACAAATTAAAAATACTAGACGGCAGTAGGATCCCCATTTAAAAAAAAAAAACAACTAGTTGGGAAAGTTCTGATGTTTTGCCCCCTAGGTCAGTGTGTACCGGGGAGGAGAGTGTTCGTATCTGCCATCTAGCTGGGGACTCTTCCCAGTTGAGCTTGTTGGGGGAGATGCAGTTTGATAAGCTCAGGGTACTTTGTTGGGATTCTGTGTGTCTTTCTCTAAAGCTTTGTTAGCAACCTTTATTCTGGGACTAACTTAGCTCCATTACTAAGATATGATATTTTGAGGATGTTATCAAAGCCTTACTAATGTCTCTAGTCTATCTCATTGGGGTACTACATATTTTTGACCCTGTGTAAACTCTGGCATTTATTCTGTCTTTTGCTTTCCAGTGTTTCTTTCATTGGCCACAGGTGTTTTTTAGTAATACTAAAAAACATCCTTCTAGAGATCTCCAAACCTCTCTTGGTACAGCTCCCTCTTCTCTAATATTCTTCCCTGAAAAGTCTAGCATCCTCATCTTCCTTGTATGCTAGTGTGTCTTTGCATATCTTCTCCTGACAACCAGATTCTGTTGGGTGTGGCTTGGCCATTCTCTTTAGGGAGTGGCTAGGGTTATTGTAGACTTACCATATATTTTTATATTTCCTCTGTGAACATAATCTTCCACTGCCCTTTCTCCATCTTAAAAGTTATTTAATATATATTGTTCATTTTTCTGATTATTTATGATAGGAGGTCAGTTCTTGTCTGAATTCATCCTTTATTGGGTGAAGTAGAAGCTCATGAAAAGACATTGTTTATGGTCATGATTACAAGAGGGGTTTTTTTTCTTTTTTGTTTTTTGTAGTTCAGGTTCAGTGGAATTCTAGATAAACTTTGATTTTAAGCCATTTCTGATCTTAAATTTCATAAATTAACAACAAAATGAAATGAAGAAGTGAAGAAAAATATTCTGTAAAATTAGGATTCTGCTAAATTTTTTAGCAGATATCAGGCTTACAAGTTTACTGTGACTTATCTGGTTCATTCATATTTACTATCAGAATCTTGCAAGATTCATATAAATTACTGAATTTTGGCAAAGTTCCTATGATTGTATTTTATTCTAAAAACGTACTCCTACAACTTACTTTTTCTTATTCACATAGTTTTATTTTTTTATTTTTATTTTTTTAAAGAGAGAGGGACAGTGAGAGAGACAGAGAAAGAAAGAAACAACTTTATTTAGTTTTTCTTCATTGCTCCAACACTTAGTTGTATAGGTTGTGCTGGGGTTTGAACCTGGGTCCTCGTGCTTGCCAGGCAAGCGCTAAAACCGCTGAGCCACCGCTCCAGCCCCACATGGTTTTATTAAAAGTACTTAGTTTAAGATCGGTGCGGTGGCTTATGACTGTAATCCCAGCAACTTGGGGGAGGCTGAGGCAGGAGGATCACAAGTACAAAGCCAGCATCAGCAATTTAGTGAGGTCCTAAGTAAGCTAACAAGACCCTATCTCAAAATCAAATATAAGAAGGGCTGGGGATGTGGCTAAGTGGTTAAGCACCCCTGTGCTCAATCCCTGGTACAAAAAACAAACAAACAAACAAAAAAAGCAGAGATAACCTGTATATAGTTATAGTTAAATTATAGTACTTTTCTTTTAATTTTTTAAGCCTACATAGATTTTAGCAGGATAAGAGAGCATTTAATACCACTCTGGGGCTTTTTTAGCTGTTAATGCCATATTCTTTGTTTGCATTATATAGAATGTACCTTCATACAGTTCTTAAGAAGATAGGGTCTGCCTTTCTTCCTTTCATTTTCTGTACGATGCCCTACTTTATTCAGATTTAAATCTGTCTTCCCACCTCCCCCAATCCCATCTCTCAATTGGCAACTTGGTTGATCTCTTTAAGTGAAGGATGGAATTGATACACCTGTTTTTATTAGTAATAGAAGATGTTGTGTTTGATATCAACATCAACTTGAAAAATCATTCATCAAGAGTTCATCATATTATAGATTCCTTCTGATTCAGGTATTGATAAATTTGTATTTTGCCACAGAGGTTATGTTTGGATCCATGTTTAAGAATTAGTAAGGTGTATTTTTCTTTAATTGGTTCAGATTTTCTAGGCTGGCCTATGAGTGCTGATCTGAATGGATTACCTCTAAAAATGTTTACATTGTGACCTGTAAAGGTGATTTTTCTTTCCTTCAGTGAGAACTTTTTTAAAAAGGAAATACTTTAACTCAGCAGTTGTCTAAAACAGGTTGACTCTTCTGTATTTAATTAGGAACACAGGTATTGTGTTTATAAGCCCATGAATATACTCAGGTTTCATCCTTCAAGTTGCATAGTTGGATATTTTTCTTATAATGGAGATTATTTGGGAGACACTATATGTACTGCTCTGAGAGAAATCTTGGTGTCTGTGGATTATTGTAACAAGGCTTAATATTTGCAGTGTTTGCAATATAGTAATATACGTTAACAGGTATATATTCCTACATGTCCAAAAGTATTGAAGATATTTAAACTGAATTTTTCTTTAATTTTTTTCTTACTTTCTCCCTCTGACTATTCATTAGTTAAAGGAAAAATCCAAAGTGAAAATAGAAAGTATTTTGAGTTATGAAAATTAATACAAAGCATATACAAAATATTAAAATTACTTGGATACAGCTAAACTATTAGTTAAAGGGAAATTTTAACACTAAAAACTTAACAAACATTAGAGAAGAGTGTTATCCAAACACTAACCTCAGGTTTTACCTTAAGAAAATAGAAAAACAAATAACTAGAAGTTCACAAAAGGAAGATATTAAAGGTCAGGTAGGAAATTATAAAACAGAAAAACAATAGAGAAAATCAATAAAGCCAACCTGATTCTTTGAGAGGATAATAAAATTGTTGAAACCCTAGAAATAATGGTCAGGCAAAAAAAAAAAAAGATGAAAATTAGCAAATCAGGAATAACAGATCTCATCTCTGCAGATTCTACAGCTATTTAATAGTAAAGAGATTGTTATGAACACATTTTTACATATATTTATTTTAAAATTTATGTATAGAGGTTAAATTTCTTGAAAGATAAAATATTAAAGCTCATTCTAGAAAAAATGGATAATTTGAGCGCCTCTATTAGAGAAATTGAATTTGTAGTTAAAATTAAATAAGTGAGGGCTAAAGAAACCCTTCAGGATAGAGGGACATATCCCAGGATACAGAGAAATAGAAAGCATATTGATCTTCTCTATGCTATTTAATTTGTACATATGATAAGTTAAATTAATTACAACCCAATAAAACCACATTTGCCATATTTTATGATGCCAATTATTTCCAGATGAACAGTACTTTATAGAACAGATAGAACATTTACATCATCAAAGAAGTTCTACTGAACAGAGAGGTCATAATAGTTAAAGAAGCTTTAGAAGTTTGATTTGATGACAGTATCACCAGTAGTGATGAGATAGAAATTCAAAGACAGGTTGGAAGGCAATGATACTGGAAGGGTAAGTTGAAGTCCAAATCCATTGGTAGAGGTATTTGAACTGATTCTTTGGGATACCACTGGGATAGTGGTAGGATGTGTGGGTTTGATTATTGAAGATTGGTGCTGGTAAGTTGATCTGATTTGTTTTAAAAGACTTTCTGACGTCGAGATGAAGCCAGATGAAAAGGATAAAATTCATATTTAAGAGCTCACTCTAATAGTTCAATAGTCCAGGTAAAAGAGATGCTAAGAATTGAGCTAAAGCAGAGGCAATGAGGATACAAAGGAATAGACAGATAAGCCTGCCAGTTAGAAGTAAATAGGAGGAGGATTTACTGTGGGAGCTACCAGAGTCTGAATGACTTATGGATCAGGCATATAGAGATGGGATAGGACATATATAGGGAAGCAAGTTTTGAAAAGAGAATGAGTTTATAATTTTAATTTTGGCCATATTGACTTTGAGGATAGGCTGAATTTAAGACTTAATCGCCAGATTAGTTGGCTTTTGAAACTTTGAGTTTGGGTGAGATTTCCCAGAAAGGACATAAAAATACAAATGCCATGGACAGACCCCAATATTTATTATGTGTAAAATGATTAGGGCTTAACAATAAGAATGAGAAGTAGTAACTAGAGAAAAAGGAAAGGTATTAACAAAGAGCGGTGCCAAAAAAGAGATCCTTTAAGGTAACATTTCTAGGAGGGTTACTGGTCCAGAGGAGCCATGAACGTATGTTGGATTTGAGACATTTAAGAACTTCAGTGTGTTCAGTTACCAACTGAGTTCAGCCCTTCAAGTTGAGGCGAATTTGTAAAGGGTCATTGGGAATACCAGACATGATATGGCCTTCAGTTAAGTAAGTTATCTTTATATTTGTAAGATAATAACACACTGTGGTGTTTTATTATTATAAAGATTAACTGAGGGAATAAGGGGGAAAATATTTTGTAAATTCTAAAGTTGTTTTTGGAAGTTTACAGAATTGATTACTTTTAGGTGGAATTTTTATTTCAACATAAGGAAATGACAAAAATGGTTTTAGATAAACACAGAAGACATTAAGACATATCATGGTAGAATATTAGGGATTCTAGAGGACCATTTGGAATCATGTGGCAATATGAGCCAATAAAGAACAAAGGCTGAGCTGGAAGAAAGGAAGAGAAATAGAATACAGTATTCTATAGACTAATGGTCTATAGACCATTAGTAAGCGGATCTAGAACACACTAAAGAAGTTTGGAGCTGTCCCTTTTTTGATACAGTATCAACAGTTGACTATTACTTAGATGTGTTCAGGCTAATTACATTGGTTACATTTTAGCCTTCTTGAACTCTAACCCACTTGTTTAAGAT
The DNA here is from genome assembly GCA_004027875.1 of Aplodontia rufa. Classification (NCBI taxonomy): domain Eukaryota; kingdom Metazoa; phylum Chordata; class Mammalia; order Rodentia; family Aplodontiidae; genus Aplodontia; species Aplodontia rufa. The sequence continues at coordinate 12,273 of PVKS010016896.1, forward strand.
CATTTCTTTGAAGTAGCTTGTTTTGCAAGTAATATTCATTTCATCTAGTTTTCTCCTCTCTCCCCACATCCTTATGTTATTAACAACAATTACACCCCTTTTCTTCCTTTCCCTGCTTTTATCTAGTCATCCTTCACCCCAAAGGGAGACTGTGTAGCTATAGTTGCACAGTAATATGAAGACCTAGCATTCATAGCATCCTGAATTGTCCTTCTTTCCTGAGGTTAATTTTATTCAGATTCCATGGACAAAATTGTCTTCTTGAATATGACACTTTAAATTTGTTTCTCTCAGTAAATTTGGGTCAACAAGTGGGATAGGGCTTGTTTTTTGGTTTAAGGGGATGAAATCCCACCTAGAAAAAATTTGCTTCATCTGACTATTTTATACCCACCCTGTATTAAAGAGTAACAAAAAATAATTAGTAAAATGGGAGAGAAGAAACACTTTTTTTTTTTTAACGGAACAGTTTCCAGTAGTTGATGTACATTCTCCTCCTTTCAGGAGGTAGAGTTTATTTCCCATCCTCTGTTCCCGAGAGGAGACTAGACTGAATTGCTTCATTCAAAGACTAGCATATAGAAAGAGAAAAAATAAAGACTTTACAGTGGAAAAAGTTGGTGAAAACTCCTTAAACCAAGTGACCAATGTTAATATCACTAGGGTCTTACAGGTATCTTGTATCCTCAATGTTATGTGTTAAGAATGGTCCTTCACCTCTCTCTTTTTCCAAAAATCCATAAACCCATTCTAACTGTGAGGAAAACATCAACAAGTCCAAATTGAAAGACATTTTACAAAAATACCTGACCATTATTCCTAAAAATTCTTAAAGGTATGCGATAACAAGAAAACTGGAAAACCGTCATAGACCAGACACTAAAAAGACATGACAACTACAACCAAATGCAATGTGCTCCCCTGGATTGGATTCTAGAACAGAAAAAGAACATTAATGGAAAAATTAGTAAAATCAATCTAAAAAAAGTGTGGAGTTCAGTTAGTAGTAATGTAATAATGTTGGTTTTTTGGTATGACAGACATAACTGATAATGTAAAATATTAATTATAGGGAAATCTGAAAAAAGGAATTGTGGGGATTCTGTAGTATCTTTGCAACTGTTCTGTAGACCTAAAATTATTCTAAAATAAAAAGCTTATTAAAAATAAATTCATTAATCATGGCACTGTGACAAAACTGTTGCTTGGAGAATGTGCCTGCTGTGAGCAGAGACAGTTTGGTATTAGTAATAACTTTTTCCTTGGTATGATTATTTTTACTGTACTTTAAGGGAGAGAAAGAGAAAAGTAGTTCTGAACAGGAGTGCTCTTGTAAGAACAAGTAGGTGCAGTTCAATACAAAAATAATGAGCACTGTATTGTTAAAGTCCTAGTATTTTATTGCCTAGAAGTGTTCATCTGATCTAGAAGGTTTTTTATAAACCATGCTAACATTTACTGCCAACTCTAGTATAGATATAGGAAACTTCTGCCTCTATTTCAATATTGCTTTCTGTTTTAGGAGCACAGAGAGCAGGATGTGTATATGATATGGTGGTGGAGTTGGTGTGCTAATTATTACTGTTTATGGTGCTCTCAAAAGGAGGAGATAAAAGTCTTGACCTCTTAGGAGAAAGAAAAACAATGGAATGGTATTGTGATTAAGAGTATGGATCTTGTTGTCACACCTCCTTACAAAGCGTCTCACTGTAATCCTGAGCAATTTATTTAACTGCATTGTATCTGCTTCTTCATTTTCACCTGTAAAATGAGGTATTAATTTACCTCCTGGGGTTTTGTGACAATTAGAACAGTGTCTGATATGGAATAAGTGATCAGTAAGTATAATACCTCTTGTTCCTTTTGCTGTTTGTAATTATCAAGAGTCTCAAAAGGGCTGGGGATATAGCTCAGTGGTAGAGTGCTTGTCTAGCATGTGCAAGACCCTGTGTTACATTCCCAGTAACAAAAGGGGGATGTGTCTCACAAATGTGGAATATTGTTGCTGTTGTGATATGCATTTGTTTTAACAATTTAAAAATATTTCTTTTTTGTGTGTCTTGAAAATTTTTTTCTTTGGCATTAGTTTTCAGCAATTTGACTATTAAGTCTAAGTTTGTGTTTGTGCATCCATCTAGGAGTTCTTTGGGTTTCTTTGGACTGTAGTTTGTTCTGTTTTGCTAATTTTGCAGAGTTCTTGACCATTTTCTCTTTACATAGTCCTTTCAGCCCTCTCTCTCTCGTTTCCTTCTAGGATTGAAATTATACATTTAATATGATCCTACAAATATGAGATGCTTTTTTCTTTGAATTTTCTGTATGTTTCATTTTGAATAATACCTGTTGCCTTATTTTAAGTTCTTTGATTCTTTCCTGCCCTCAAAAGTCAGCAAAGGAATTATTTATTTCTTATATTGTATTTTTCTTTTTAGACAGTTCCATTTAATTGTTCTTAAATAAAGTGCTGAAATTCCCCATCTGTTCATGCATATGCCCATCTTTTTCACAAAATCTTTTAGAAATTATTTTAAAGTTCCTGTCTAATTTCAGTATCTCAGTCATCTGTGAATCTAGTGTTGTTTACTACTTTATCTCTTGAATATTGATGGGATTAACCCCCATATAATAGCTCTTCTTTCTTCTCTCCTTTCCTTCCCTCTCCTCCAGTCCTCTCTCCTCCTCTTCCTCTCCCTGCTACTTGAGAAGGGTGTATGGAGAGGGCAGTTATGTGCTACTGAGGAAGACTCTCAGGTCTATTGCTATTTCCCCATTATTTCTTAGAAGCTGCTGGTAAAGGACTGTGAAACATATCTAGGGAGTTGGGTGCATACTCCTCTTGTGTCTGGTACTCTGGGAATATCTAAACTATCACACTAGCTCCCACTCAACCTTTAAAAATTCATTAAAAATTGCAGCTTTTTTATGTGCCCTTTATGGCCACTTCTTCGCTTAGATCTTGTCTCTCCTTAGAGAGGCTTATTGGTCTTTGGAATTTAGTTCACTTTGTTGCTTTGCAATCTCAACTTTCTGGTGAGTCCTAAAAGTTGTATTTTGTAGATTATCTGGCTGTTTCTCATTTTTAGTGTGGAAGCAACATTCTCTTGAGACTTTTTATATTCTAAACAGGTTAGCCCTCCTTTCTAATCATGTTTTGTCTTTTATAGATGAGTCAGATAGTTCTAAGAAGAAATACTTTACATTTTCAGAACTGCCTTTTCTAATTTTGATTCCAGTAAAAGTAATAGTAGTTTATAGGTAATTTAAAAAAATAATAGTAATAATGCATGAATGGATAGGAACATATTCTTTAGTAGGCATTTTTGAGTTCTACAAAGAGATGTTGGAAGTTGTTTGAATGAAGTTACTTGTGTATCGTAATGCTTTGATTCTATGGTGTTTAGAAGAATGGACTTCCTACCATGCCCTGCCATCTAGTTACAGCATCTATTTTATAATTACTGTTCTATGATTAGATCAGATAAAAGCAACGGTCATACTTCTGTTTAAGATAACAAGGAGTATACATTCAAAATGAATTTGAACATTATGGTATAATATACAATATTATAACAATTCCATAGTAATTAATAATAATCAAATTAAGGCCTGGGGTTAAAGCTCAGTGATAGAACACGTGCCTAGTGTGCATGATACCCTGGGTCCCATCCCTACCACCATATAAAAAGAAGTTGGAATTGTTTTTTTTTTTTTGTAAGCTTTAAGGACCTAACCTATACTTTGCCATAGTTACCAGCCTTTGCTATCTACTTTCTTTGTGTATGTTATTTGGTATATTCCTCTTTTATGTATATTCCAGAGCTAGAGCAGTCACTAGAACTGTCAACATAGATGTTTCTTGCTTTTACCCAATATCGGTCCATTGAAAAGCAAACAAATAGGCACAGCCCAACAAGAGTCAAGAAGCATTTTGACCAGGATTTAGATTTAATTAATATATTTATTTGTACTTATATTGTTTGTGGTGTAAAGGATTGAACCCAGGGTCTTACACATGCTAGGCAAGTGCTACCACTGAGCTACAGCCCTGACATTTTCTTTGCAAGTAGTGGAAGGACTTCTGGTCCTAGTTAGCCTCACTTCTGGTAGCTTAGCACCAACAAATATTTGAAGACTCTTTCCTCTGACTTTTAGAAATGTGAACTACTAATCTACTCTGCAGCTTCAATTTTAAACCAGAAATGGGCAGTAATGTAGCAGTTTACAATGCTTTTGCTGTTTCTTGCTCAAGGGAATATATGTTGTGATGTAGATTTTTGGAAATTACCAAACTTAGCTATTTTATGTTTTAAAAAATTTTAGTTTCATTTGTCTTAACATATAATAGTTTACTTATGCTTTTTATATGCTCTATAAGAATGTTTTTGCTCATAGAATTCTACCTTGCATATTTTATTTAACAAAGTGTGATGCATAATTTAATAAAATCAGTTGTAAAAGATTTAAACCATATGCACTTAAATGTAATGGCCTTTTCTTTGCTTTCTATCAGTTTATTTTACATCTTCAAGGGAGCATAGAGGGAAAAAATATGAACAAAAGTGAGTTTTTACTGAAAGTAAGCTTATGGTGCTCTTACTGTTTTTATGATATAGACTATACGAGACATCTCAGTGACTATAACTTTTCCAATAATCAGACCTTCAATTTTCATTAGGATTTTGAGTCCATTTAAGTATTTCTATACCTGAAATTTATTATAATTATCCTGAAAGAAAAATGAAATTCAATAGTAAATGCGGGAATGTAGCTCCATAGCATATTCTGAAGCATTTGCTCTGTGGTAAAAAGTAGTATTTGGGGTGTGTGTGTGTGTGTGTGTGTGTGTGTGTTTCATTATTTACTTTTGTTTTGCTTACAAAATCATTAGAGGAGTAAATATTATGGTATTGGAACTAGTTTCAAATACCAGTTTTTAATCAGTGTGTAAAAATAAAGAATATTCATCTGGATTTTTCTGCGCTCTGTGTGTATGTTTTACATCTGCACCAGGTTTCTTTCATGATCCCTTCATAGGTCTTTTTACCTCCAGAAGGACGGACCTCTACTCCAATTTGCATTAGGAGACAGTTTGAGATCTTATTTAAGTGATTCTATAACTGAAATTTATTATAATTACCTGAAATAGTAGAGTAGCAGGAACATAGAAATGGGATGGGGCCAAGAATAAGTAAGAAAAATATGTAGGTTTCTTTTGTTTGGCCAGTTTTATGTATTTTCTAGAGTAGAGATGAAGGAAAGGATAAATTGTGTCTCGTCCATATATTTCAGTCTTTGCTGGTTTTCTTAGCATCTTGTTTTAACGATTTGGGTTTAATGTAGTGTTTGATTAATTAGAGTCACACCATGATCCTTCTGCCATTGATATTCGTGATGTTCATCTTCCTTTCAGAAACATACTAATAAATCCAGAAGTCTCATTGTTTATTTATGTGGGAGATCTCCACAACTCTCAAATATTCAGCATCTGTTTCCCTGCCAATTGATTATTGTTTTCTGTAGTAGATTCCTCACCACTTTGTTTAAACCTGGATTAAATGACTTCAGAACAGTGGGTTTTCTACCAATTCCCATCATTCCCTAATCTACCCAGCTGTTTACATAATAGAAAGTGTTGTTGTCTTCCTGGTAGTTGGTAAAAATTATTGTAAACACACAAAGACAGTTTACATCCAGGGGATACAAACACAAGGATAGCAAGAAGTAGTAGGGAAAATACTTATGAGAAAGTTTTCAAATGTATATGTTTTAAAATAGTTTTTGAAAGTTCCTGTGTTGACCTATAATTATGCCTTTCACAGTCTTTATCTTTCCTGCCTGGTTTTCTTTTTACAATATCTTCTGTTTGAGTGTCCTAACTATACGTTTTTTAAAACTGTGTGTTTTTAGGTTATCATCTTTGCTTTGGTTGTATCTGCCTAGATTATCCATGAGGGTAATTTTTGCTTTTTGAAGAAACATTGTTTCTCAATTTAATAAATCTGTAAAAGTTTAAAGGTAATAAGAATGAAATTAGGGAAAGGAAAAGCATATGTTGTGACAATATGATAAAATAAGATCTGTAATAAATGTGTGCTTTTGTTTAAATATTTGTTCAAGTTCTCAAAGGATTTATCACTCTTAAAACCTTGAAACAATGATCTTAGAGACCATTTTCTTTTTGGAGACCAAGTAATTCCCACTCATCATTTCTTCAGTCTGTTTCTCTTGGTAACCTTGGGAGAGTTACAGCCATAGTCTTTCTAGTTCTCAGTTAGGCTTGATTAGGGCTTTGGCAAATTATTACTCACACATTAAATCTAGTCTACTTCCTGTTTTTGTACATAAAGTTTTATTGGGACATGACCACACTTATTTGCTTATGTATTGCCTATGTCTAATTTTATCTTAAAATGACAGAGTAGAGTAGATGCAGGAAAAACTAAACCTAAAATATTTATTATTTGGCCCTTAACAAAAGTTTACCGAAGTTTGAGTATAAGTCATCCACCTAAAATGAGATCACTTAGATTCTCCCTTTTTCTCTTTCTTCTCTTCCCCATACCTAAAGTCACTTATTAAAAGCATTAAATTAGACCTCTTTTGGCAAAAACCTATCGGCTTTTATCTTAAGTAACAAGGGCATTTTCCTTGCTGCTACCTAAATTACCCATCTTTTGTCCCACATAGCATGTGGCCATTATTACCCTGTGCTTTCTGGAAGCTATATAGTTGTTTAATTGGGAATTTGATTTTTGTTTGGTTTGGTTTGATCTTTCCTCCCCCCCTTTTTGTATCATTATGTATTTTTGTGGGAAGGTGTATTCTTCCCTATGATTCTTCATCATGCACATAGTGGATGTGTAAAGAACATTTGAGAGGGGAAGGTGAATCTCTCTCCATTTGCAGCTTCTTAATGAAGCAGCCAGGTTCAGTCTGTGTCAAATACATACTGTGTGTCTAATAGATGGTGTACGAGATAGCTTCAGAAAAGAGGGATCATTTTATCAAAGAATTCCTGGGTTCTTGGCATTTAAAATTATGTAGCAATGTGTATGTATTAATGAGAGGTATAACGGTTTCCAGCAAAACTGTGATAAATAGTTCTGTTATAATGAACCTTGTAAAGATGTCATTTTCTTCTATGGCTTTTGGTTCATTATAACCAGGACACTCATTTTTATACAATTGGGGAAGAAAATGTTTAACATAGTCAATGAAATATGTCTAGGCATGCAATTAGAATGTGAATTGCTAGGATGTTTTGTTTTGCTTTGTTTACATTTTAATTGACAAATAATGGTTGTATATATTATATATTTGGGGGGGTACAGTATGATGTTTTGATATGTTTACATTGTGGAATGATTAAATTGAACTAACAAAGCAGTTACCTCACACACTTACCTTTTTGTGGTAAAAACATTTGAAACCTACTCTGAAATTTTCTGAAACAGTGCTTTGTTATATATTATAGTATCATTCTGGGCAATAAATCTCTTAAAGATTATTCCTCCTCTGTAACTGAAATTCTGTGCCCTTTGATCAACATTTTTCTTTTTCCACTTATTCCCCTAACCCTCTGGTCACCACCATTTTGCTCTTTACTTTTATGAGTTTTGCTCTTTTTAGATTCCAAATATAAGTGAGACCATGCAGTATTGTCCTTCTGTGTCTAGCTTATTTCATGTAATATAATGTTCTCTAGGCCTATCCATGTTCTCAGATGATGAAATTTTCTTCTTTTTTAAAACTCAATAATATTCCATTTGTGTGTTTGTGTGTTTATGTGTGTGTGTGTGTTTTCTTTATCTGTTCATCTGATGATAGACATCCAGTTTGCTTCTATTACTTAGCTATTGTGAATGGAGCTGCAGTAGCAAGAGAGGGCAGATATCTCTTTGGCATACAAATTTCAATTTCTTTGGTTATATACACAAGAATGGGGTTGCTGGATCATATGACAATTCTACTTTTATTTGGTTGTATTAATTTACATTTCCACCAACTGTGTACAAGCGTTCCCTTTTCTCTACATCCTCATTAGTATTTGTTATCTTTCATCTTTGTGTTAGCTGTCATTTTAATACATGTGAGGTGATATCTCATTGGGTTTCTAATTAGGATTTTCGTGATGATTAGTGATGATAAACATTTTATCATATTTGTTGGCCATTTGTGTCTTCTTTTGAGAAATGTTTATTAAATTTTTTGCACAGTTTTTTTTAAAAATAGAGGAAAGAGAGAAAGAGAGAGAGAGAGAGAAAGGGAGAAGCAGTTTTTATTTCGTTTTTTATGTGACTTTCATTGCTCCGAGACATTGTTGTGTACATGGTGCTGGGGTTTGAACTTGCGTACTCATGCATGCCAGGCAAGCACCATAACTGCTGAGCCACTGCTCCAGGCCCCTGTTTGCACATTTTTTAAATTGAGTTCTCTTTCTTCTGCCTTATAATTTTTTTTTTTTTTTGGCTATTGGCTCCTAATCAGACATATGGTTTCCAAATATTTTCTGCCAATTTGTTGATTGTCTCTTCAGTGAGTTGTTTCTATTATTTAGCTATTGTGAATGGAGGTGCAGCAACAGTAGAGTGCAGATATCTCTTTGGCATATGGATTTCAATTTCTTTGGTTATATACACAATAATAGGTTGCTGGATCATATGGCAATTCTACTTTATTTGATTGTATTAATAATTTACATTATTGTGCTGTAATTCATTTCTGTTTCCCGTATTTTTGATATCATGTCCCAAGAAATCTTTGATCAAACCAGTGTAGTAGAACATTTCTCCAATGTTTTCTTCGAGTAATTTTATAGTTTCAGATCTTACCTTTATCTTCATTTTTTTTTAAAGAGAGAGGGAAAGAGGAAGAGAAAGAGAGAATTTTATTTATTTTTTTCTTCTGGCCTTTGCTTCTCAGACACTTAGTTGTGTATGTGGTGCTGGAGTTTGAACCTGCGTAGTCCAGCATGCCAGGCAAGCAATTGAACCACTGAGCCACCCCTCCAGCTCCATCTTCAATCCATTTTGAGTTGATTTTACTATATGATATGAGCTAAGGGTTTAATTTCATTCTTATGCATGTGGATATCCAGTTTTCCCAGAACCATTTATTGAAGACACTAATTATCCTTTCTCCATCGTGTGTTCTTGGTACCTTTGTTGAAAATCAGTGAACTGTAAATGCATGAGCTCATTTTCTTCCCCTCTGTTCTGTTTCATTGGACAAAGTGTTTTCATGGCAGTACCGTTTGCTACTACAGCTTTGTAATAGGTTTTTAAGTCAGATAGAGTGATGCCTCCAGTTTTGTTCTTTTTTTGCTTAAGGCTCATTTTTGCTGTTTAGGTCCTTTTTGTGGTTTCATAAAAATTTTAGTAATGCTTTTTCTATTTCTGTGAAGACTAACTTGGAAATTTAGACAGAAATTGCATTGAATCTAGAGATTGTTTTGGGTAGTATGGACATTTTAACAATATTAGTTCTTTCCATTTAGTTGTGTTATCAACTATTTCTTTCATCAGTGTTTTGTTGTTTTCAGTATACAAATCTTTCATCTCCTTGGTTAAATTTACTTCTAAGTGTTTTACTTTTTAAGGCTATTGTAAATAGGATTGATCACTTAATTTCTTTTTCCAAGAATTCATATAGTACTTATACAATCATGTAATTTTGGAAAATTCAGAATCTAAACATTTATATCAGTTGTAGGGGTGGAATATGGAAGAACCGAAAGATTGGGGCAAGGGCAATATGGGGGTAACTCAGATTTGGGAACAAATGCATATCATATTGTTACTTTATACATATTTATGATTGTACAATAACTCAACTCCTTAATAAAAAATTAAAAATAAATGAAAAATAAAGAAGGGCTACTGATTTTTATTTTATATCCTGCAGCATTACTGAATTTTTAAAATCAGTTCTAACAGTTTTCTGGGGGAGTCTTACATCTAAAATAATGCTATCATCAGAGATAATGTCACTTCTTCCTTTCCTATTTGGATGGCTTTTATTTCTTGTCTAATTGATCTGGCTAGAACTTCCCATACTATGTTGAATGGATATCTTTGTCTTGTTTCTCACCTTAGAGGAAAAGATTTCAACTTTTTATTGTCAAGTATTGTTATGGTTTGGATCATAAAAGCTTATATGTTGAAGTCTTGGTCCCCAATGCAGCAGTGTTCATAGTTGAGGTCTTTGGATCATCAGGACTCAGACTTTATGAATATATTGATCCATTTATAGATTCTTAATTTAATGCTTCTGGGGGAGTGGCTTTGTTTTAAAAGCAAGCTCTTGAGTTCCTGGACACCACAAGCTGAACCACTTTCCTCCACCACATGCTTCTTCCATGATGTACTGTCTCAAAACAGGCCTAAAAGCAACTGAGCCAAGCAAGTGGGCTGAAACCTTTGAAGCTGTTGATGCAGGTTTTGTGGGTGTTAGTTAGGTTCATGTCCTCAGAGTTGAAGAATGAAACCGAGGGACACTGAGGCAAGCATTGTAGATTTTGTAGAAAGCAAAGCATAAGGGGAAAGAGCAGACTTCCCCCATAGAGAGAGAAGAAGACAGAGCCGAATAGGCAGCTAGGTTTGCCCTTTTTAATAGAAAGTTCCTCCTTCAATTGGTCATCTTCTCCTTTCCCCCAAACCTAGTGGAGATGAGAAATTCTGGTTGGGTCTGACCTTGGGTTTGGGGCTCAGGCATCAATGGAAAGAATGTGGTGCTTGCTTAGCAGAAGGGAGTGTTTGCATTTGAAACTGCCTTGCCATTCCCTTCTCATTATCATTGGGAATGTCAAATTGATCTTATGTGGAAAGAACTGATTTTCCCTGGATTGATGAAACATTCTTACTACTCTGAGTGCTTAACTTTTTCCCCCTGTCTCACTGTGAGCCAAAATAAATATCTCCTCCCTTAAGTTGATTTCTCCCAAATATTTTGTCATAGTGACACAAAGCTTTCTAATACAGGTACAATGTTTGCTATGGGCTTTTCACATATGGCCTTTATTGTGTTGAGGTATATATTCCTTGTATGCCTAATTTATTGAGAGTTTGTAAGGATTTAATTTTGTTAAATAATTTTGTTAAATAATTTTTCTGCATTGATTGAGATTATTAGTAGGATTTTCATTAAACAAATGTCTGTTGTTTTGCATATGTATATGAAAAATACCTATTTTATATATACTTATGTAAAAACTTATGTTTTAGGAGTTTTAATGTTTAGACATTTAATTAATTTTATTCCAGTTATCTTTTGAAAGAGAAATGTTTGAGTATTTTTAATTCATTATGATCCATATGTGTTTCAACAAGATTAGACCAACAGAATAACAGCAAATTTTTAAAAATAAGCTTTCCAGTTAATTCCCTATTAAAAAAATTGTAACGATTTCTTTCTTTTTAGAGAGAGTGAGAGACAGAAAGAGAGAATCAATTTTTGTTTTTCATCTGGTTCTGGTTTCTCTGACACCAGGGTATGTATGTGGTGCTAGGGTTTGAACTTGGGTCCTTGTGCATGTCAGGCAAGCATTCTAAGCCCTGAGCCACCGCTGCAGCCCGAAACTGCTTTTCTTAATGTTAAAGAAGTGCAAGATGGGCAGAAGTTGATCCTGGAGTGTTTGTCATAGTAGTTTAGATTAAGGCTTCTCACTACTTATCTGAGGCCCAAATGTTTACTTAAGTAACCTATCAGGGCACCTTGTTAGATGTAAACTGTGACCTCTGTTATAAATGAAATCAAACACGTGGTCAAGTGTGGGTGATCGAGGCAGAAATTTTACTTAGGCCAAAGGGTAAAAGAGTGCACACCTAGCAAGTAAGTGAGGGGTTTTTAATTCTGACCTCATGCAATACTGCCCTTCACTCTAATTGGAGGAGCTCAGGTGCACAGTCTGCGTGATTGGCTGTGATTAGGTAGAGGCAGGTACAAAGAAGGGAGTAGGTGGCAACTGGGAGAGAATAGGGGTGGGGGTCTCTGTGCACATGGCCAGGGTCATAGTGATTCCAAGTTCACTGGAAGAAGATGGCTGGGTACCAGAAGGGGTCCTTGGAAAGAGGTGGGTGTACACAGGTGAGGGACTTACTATCTTTGGAGGGGGAGGGGGATCTAAAATGGAGGTAGTAGGTTATACATCACAATCTTTCAAGTTTGACAGAAAAGACATACATCTTACACCCCCTGGAGCGGGGCCTAGGAGTATACAGTTCTTAGGAGCTCCCTTGTGATCCCCATGCTGATGTACATTGACTTTTAGACTTCCTGCCTGACAGTGATGGCAGGTTGACAGTGTGAAAAAGTTAAACCCAGTGTAGACAAACTACTCAATGTTGAAGCCAGTAAGCAAGGTATGCGATTGAGAAAGCTGGCTATAACTGTGAAGTATTAGCTGTAAGGCAAGAGTATCAGCTAAGTGAAGGACTATGGATTCTTAAAGGCATTTATCCTGACTTCCCTTTTGTCTGAGTGAAAATGGCATGTTTTCAGGAAAATGAAAAGCCTATGAAAAACTGCATTCATCATTTGTAAAAAACAGCCTTTTTTGGCTGTTTTTTCTCTCCGTGCTCTCTCTTCCTAATGGGTTATTTTTCTTATGCAACTTTTGCCTTAGGTTCCCCCCACACAAACACATTCTTAATTGGTGCATTACAGTTGTACATAATGATGGAATTTGTTGTTACATATCCATACATGCACACAATATAACAAAATAATTTGGCCAATATGCCTCCTTAACACTTCTCCCTCCCTCACTTTCTCCCAACCCCTGGTTCCTTTCTTCTACTGATATATCCCTTAGATTATTATTTTTTTAAAAAACTTCCCACTTTTTTATTGCATTGGAATTATTTAGTAACTCAGAGGTGACATATATACATATATGTATATATATATATATTAATCTTCCTCTTTTCCTCTCCCATTTTCTCTTCAGTCTTTCCTCCCCTCTCCTATTCTCTTTCCTTTATTCTATTAGACTCCCTTTTTGAAAGACAAAACAAGGAATCATCCTGTTTTTTGAGTCAGTTGAACCTTTACTCACCTCAGACTTTTGGAAAGATCTTAGTTGTCAGATTAGAGCAGGGACACAAACTATTTGGTATGATTAATAGCTTGGATGGGAAAAGTGACTTTTTAAAATTTATGTATTTTAATGTTAAAATCAGGGCTACAGCAGTGGCTCAGCGGTTGGAGTGCTTGCCTGGCATATGGGAGGACTCAGTTGGAACCCCAGCATTATATATACAACTAAATATTCTACAAACAACGGCCAGATAAAAAAATAAATTCTCACTACTTCTCTCTTTAAAAAATAAATAAATAAAAATAAATGTTAAAGTCTGTTTTACATACACACACATAAATTAATATTTTTCCCATAAATATTTATGGAAGTCTAATTGAGAAAGGAGCCTTTCTAAGGAGATAGAAATACTTATAAAAATAGACACATCAAATACATTTTTAAAAATTGCAAGATTTGGATATTATTCATAATTACCTTTGTCCTGTGTACCGATGTAGTAGAGACACTTAAGCTTTATTATTTATTATGCAGTTTGGCTATAAAAAGACATATATACCTAAAACTCACCATGTAATGCAAAATCATGCCAAAAAACAACACAGGGCCTATAGGAAAAATGGGTCTGGCACTGAAACACTTTTTCAGTAAGACTTTTTTAAAAAGTGAATCTAATAAAAAATAAGTCATAATTTTATACATATTAAATGGTTAATAAATATGATCATAAATATTGGTGTTTACCCAAAGTGAACATTGTAAGGGCTACAGCTTGAATTATTGTAAAATGGTAGAGTGAAAGTTACTGAAATTGGATGGAAAGTTGTAACATCAGATGTCAGTCAGTGGGTATGGCTTATCATGTGAGGTGAACTGAGGTAGCTGGCAGATGTGAGTCCTAGGGCTCATATTTTGTTTATTCCTACTGGACTTGGATCAGCCAGGTATAGTTTTCCACCTGCACCTAGTGTTTCTCATGGTGATATGTTGTGCTCAAATTGTTTCCAAATGTATAAGAGGCAGTGAAACAAATTTTTATTTCAAATCAAGCATTATAGTAGAATTGACTGTGAAATTTCATGCTTTATTGGAGAAATGGAACTTTTAATTTTATTGCAATTCAGTTCCATGAGCACCAGGGGGGGTAGTAGGTTCACATTTTGCAACAGCACTGACCAGTGCTTTTCTTAGTTTTGCAGCTGCACATATGGTAAATTATTATCATTTTATGGTTACAGTTATAAGCAATTTGGTAGAAAATGACAGCTAAATTATCCAGTGTTACTTTTATTTGTTTTAATTTTGTAATCTAAATATATTTTTAAATGGGAAAACAGAACAATTTTTAGTAGGAGGAGTAACACCTTCTTCCTGTCACTTAATATTGGGCTACCCAGTAGACCTTGCATTTTACTTTTAATTTATCTCTTATGAATTATGGAAATTGGAACACAAAGCGGTGAGGTTATTTGTATTCTGGGGAAGGAATATTTTTAGCTATATTATCATGACTGCTACTACTTAATAAAAAGGACATATAACAGGCAGTTGAATTTTAAAATTCTCTAACAATTCCTAGAGACAGAAAATTCTCAAATTTTATTCCATGAAGCAGCCTTACAAATAGTGCCAAAGTAAATTTACTTCCCTGAATCCTATTAGGATTTGTTACAGTGCTACAGATTGCTCCCTCGGTCCAGTATCAGAGCCTATCAACATCTTTACATAAACTCTTGGTTTAAATTGGAATAGCTAAAAATTTTCCAGTGCAAAGATACACAACGCACCTATTTGGGACTTGGATATTTAGAGAGAGTGGTAGATAATTAATATCTACCCCTTGTTATGAAGATCACGGTAAACTAACTTTTCATATATATCCAAGATTTAAAAAATAGATTTACCTCATGTCAAGGAACTAAAATTTGGTTTGCAGTTTTTATTAAGTATACAGCTACTTTCATTATAAAGCCTTTTTTAGATGCTTTCACTTGCTCAGCATAACCTGCTGATGCCCATGTACTTCTTTCCAAACCTTAAAACACAGTCTGTTAAATACAGGGAACTGAGTTAAAACAAGGTACACTCCAAGCCTTTATAATTATTGAGTGTATGTTCTATTGTCGTGTATATTAAAAAAACAAATGGGATAGGAGGAAGGGAGGGAGTGGGAAAAAACTAGAGACTGAATTAGAACAGGTTAAACTTTGTGCTTCTATAATTAAGTTATTGTATAATCTTATGTCATGTACACCTAAAAAAGAACCAATTGAAAAAAAAACAATGTTATTCTACCTGGTTTATATATTTCAGAGATTAACTGCTTGATTATTTTAAAAAAAGTCAGTAAAGTTAAGATAGTGCTTTATTCTTTATTCTACTAGTATAAATAGATTATATCAGTGATTTTGACCAGTGTCGGGAGTTACTTAACATTTTTGTTGCTTTTTAGTCGTTTAAAAACAATTATCACATAAGTAATATAAATAGAACTAGAAAACAAGTCATTTGGGTGTTAGAAAGCCAATACTGCAAGCTTATTGATGTCAGTTGGAGAAAAAGGAAAAATTTTATTTTGATGGATAACATAGTCCTTAATTTTATTTGGTGTGATTTCTTCTTTATTGTGTGTAGGTTACCCCAAATTAATTAATTTGAATTATACCAGATGTCATTTTAGGATTCCCTTTGAAGGATAATCAAGTCAGGAGCTAATCATGAGGTATTATTCTCTAGTAAAGTAAATTTCGTGTTGCTTCAAATGAAACTGGCATGTGCTAATACCAGTTTTTTTCTTTAGAAAGAAGAATTGGAAATGAGGAAATAGAGATGACAAGTATATATTGATCTTTTCAAGTTTTTGTAATGATGTGAAGGAGAAGGAAATGTCAGCTTGAGAAGAAACCCTCTGTCTGAGGAAGGCTTTTCTTGGGATATACTTAGTTGAAGGCTATAGCAGTAGCCAAAAGTTAATGAGATCATATGGAAGATAGAATAATATATAGGATGGTATCCTGAATAGAAATAGAAGAAGATGAAATTAGGAACATAGGTGGAAAAGTTTATCTTAGAAAACAGTCATTCATTTACTCATCCATTCAGCATTTATTGCAGACCAAGACCTAAGGTAATAAGGATGTGTTGAGATGGAAGTGGTAGGACGTTGAGGGTATTTTAAAAATTCAGCATGGCAATATACTTTATCATTGAAATAAGATGTACTTAAATATGAGTAAATTTTTTGCTTCCAGATACAGTTGCACATTGCTCCTAGTTATTCTGTTTTCTTCCCTTATCTACAATGGATAGTGCTATAATTTTTTTATTTCATCTGTCAAATATACTTTAGAAAATTCAAGATAGGAAGGAAAAATTTATCAGCATTTGTCCTTTTTCTATTCTTTCTCCCTTCCCAATGTTCTGAAATTTCTTTCTTCTTCAGTTCCTTCCTATTTAGGGAGTTTTCTTTAGCTATTCTTTTAAACTAGACATGGTGGCAATAAACTCATTTTTTTCATTCACCAGAGAATTGTTTGATTTGTCTTATTTCTGAAGGATATTTTTGCTGGATATAAAATTCTTCATTGACACTTTACACTTGAAAAATGTTGTTTTACTTCTTTCCAACCTTCATGTTTTGTGATGAGAAATTCACTGTCATTTTACATTTTTTTCCTTTAAATAGTGTGCTTCTCTTGCTTTTAAGATTATTTTCTTTTTTCTTTAGTGTTGGTTCGTGGTATTTCTTGATATGTGAATTTATATGGATATTCTTTTTGTAGTTTGCTCAGGTTTTCTTGCCAAATTGGTGAAATTTTTAGCTGTTAGTTCTTTTGAATACTTTTCTAGCTCTACCTTCTTTCTGTTTTTTCCTTGACATGACATTGAAACTTTAGTTGTAGTCCCATAGGTCGCTTAAGCTCTGTTGTTGCTGTTGTCCTTTTATTTCTTTTTTAGTCTGCTTTCTCTGGTGTTCATACTGGGTAATATCTATTACTGTGTTTTCAACTTCATTTTCCCTCATGTTATCTCCATTTTGTTGTTGAGCCCATTTAATATGCTGTTTAGTTTTTAATTTTCAGTTATAAAGTTTCCATTCGGTTCTTTTTTATATCTCCTGTTTCTTTGCTGAGATATTCCATATTTTTCAATTGCTTCAAGTGTACATGTATTATTCATAGAAATATTTTGTGATTACTGCTTTAAAATCCTTTTCAGGTAATTCCAACATCTGTGTCATTTCAGTATTGGTATCTGTTGATGATCTTTTCTCATTCAGTTTGATACTATCTTGGTGCTTGGTTATAGCATATGACTTTTGATTATGTTCTAGACACTTGGGGTATTATGTTATGGTCTCAGTCAATCATCTCTTTTAGCAGTTTTCAAAATCATACCAATGGGTGAGGAAGAGACCGCTTCCTTACTTTCAGGTTGTGGGGTAAAAGTTCAGGCACAGGGCCCCTCTTTCACCTTCTTCAACACCTGGGCATGGGGGTACCTTGTTGCTGCTGGGTGGGGGTGGAAGTCTGCTGTCTACTAGGCCTCTGCAGATACCACCCTGGTTGAAAAGGGCAGGGCCTTCCCATGTAGCTTTCACTCAGTTCTCCTGATACGTAGGAAAATTTTTGGCTTCCCATTCAGCTTCCTGTCATACTACCCTAGCAATTAGGGGCACTGATTAAAGCTAGATTTTGTGGGAGTAGAACTTGAGGCGCATATGAAGCTTCCACTGACAATCATGAGGGTAGAGGTTGAAAACAGAATTAAAATTCTTTGCTCCCCCTCAGTATTCTTTTATATCACCCTGGAGAGAAAGAAGAAGCATTGGAGGGATTCCTGAAAGTCTAGGGGTGGGGTAGCAGTTTTTCTGTGGTATCTGGATGAAATAGGCATTTCTTGTCTAAAGTTTTCTCTCTGACTAGGTTTCCTTTTTTTTTTTTTTTAATGCCTCTGCCCTTCCTTCCTTCCTTTCTTCCTTTCTTTATCTTTGTCCATTGGTATTTCTGGGTTGCTCACCTCCACAGCACCTACCACATGACATGAAGAAAAAGCAAACAAAAAATAAGCAGCTCACAGATGTCCCCTGAGATCTGATGCATGCCCCTGGCCAGTCTGCCACCATCTTTCCATTTTTCAGAGAGACCTCTTATATTTGTTTTGTATATGGTGTTCAGGAGTTTGAGTTGAACTTAATGATAGGAATAGGGAGAGTTGTGGTACTCCATCTTGTCTAGAACCAGAAATCCACTACATTTATTTTATTTTTTCTTTAAATTTTCTTTTCTGACTGCTAACATTGATTCAACTTTCTGAATACATCCTGTTGTATTTATGTGTCTTGCCTTAGTCCAAAAGAGAATAATTTTCTCCTCACCATATAAATTAGTGAGCCGATTTAGCTGAGACTTTTCAAAAGAAATCACCGTTAGAGAAGAAATGTGCAAAGGTTCTGCGTTCTAGCAGAGTTGCTTAAAGCAGTCATACACACACACATACATACACACACATACACATTAAAATATAGAATAGAAATCTTTGACTTTATTCTGTTTACTACTTTGAATTTTTCAGTAGGTCTGAATCGCTGTTGTTGATCTAATATATAAAAACCTAGGCCTTGGGAATTCTTCTTTTAAATGTTGCTTTTTGGATTAATTTAGTTAGTGTTCAATAGTGTTAAAATAGTAAAGCAAAACTTAAGTCCTTGATCTTGGTAATACTATAAAACTTTTCTCCTTGAGTGTTTTAGGATCTTTCTGTTTAACATTTCTTGAGTGAAGGGTCAGACAAATAATCTGGTGTTTTACCATTCTTTTAAAATATCATTTTGCTAAATAGTCCATATAAGCTCAATTATATTAGGAACCAGTGAAATGAAGTTATTCATAAAATGCTTTATTACTTTCTGTCTTTGCAGCATTTGCTGAGTTTAGATAATAAACCTACATACTGAAGTTACTTAATTTTTCTCTGAGCAGTAATTTATATTTGTGATCAGCAATCTCAGTCATTTTCAAAGAGGCAAATAATGAGATATTCCTACTACTTTTTCCAATTTGATGTTAATATGTTAGATGTGATTCTATTGTAAAAGAACTCTCTTCTTTTTCACTCTAGTTAAGAATAGTATTTTAAGGAATTTGATTTTTTTACTTAGAATTATTAATATTGGGTGATATTTTCAAGGCTGCATTAAAAAAATTCATGCAGTTGTAGTGAAAATGTTATTCCTAAAGGCCATAGCTAATGGTCTGGCAGTGTTGAGCTGAATTCATAAATCATGGTATAAACTTTGGCTTAAAATGTACCCAGAAAAGGTAGAAGGTAGGTATTTATTTGAAAGTAGAAGAAAGAAAATGTGATTGTTTATTTTTTCCTGTGAACTCTTTTCCCAGTATAAATTATTACATCCTACTGGTGATATTTGCTAATTATTATTACTTCTGTAGTCAACCACAATAGAAATAATACACCATTTTGAAAGTTCAGAATACAGCCTCCTTTTAAGGAAGAAAATAGATTTTTTTTTGCATCTCATATTTTCTTTTCTATATGCTTCCTTCCCAAACAGAAACAGTTGACCAATACAGGTAAAACAAACCCACAGGCATTCTAAGGATGGATTAAAGGGAAGAAGTAAAGGAATCTGATAAAAATATTATACTATATTTGACATGAAGGAAGCATTTGTTGGGGGTCCTCCTACTGATAGTGAGAAGGGTGCTCAGAGATTATCTGTACACTGAATGTGTACTGCCTAGACCATCTTTGGTAGCTTGGTAGAGATATAGGGTCTGGGGCCCACCTCAGAGCTCCTGAATCAGAATCTGCTGAGACCAACCCATAGGTGATTCTTTTGTGCACTGTATTTTAAGAAACACTGGTATAGTGGTTTTAGAAGTTTCCTTCACATCCCCAGCTCACTGGCAGGGTATCCTTGAATAAGTTGTTAACTATTCTGTGCTAAAGATTTATTTGTAATATGAGACTAATAACAATACCTTGTAAGATTTTTTTCTCTTGATGAGAATTATAACTAATAATATCTTTTTTTTTCCTTTAAATAGGGGACAGTGAGAAAGAGCGAAGCAAGGTTTTGGGGGTTTTTTTGTTTTTGCTTTTCTTTTTAGTTTTTCATGTGACTTTCTTTCCTCACATACTTTTTTGTGTACGTGGTGCTGGGGTTTGAACTCGCGTATTCGTGCATGCCAGGCAAGCGCCATAACTGTGGAGGCGTCACTCCAGCCCCAAAACTAATAATATCTTTAAAATACTTAGAAGCACCACACCCACAGGTGGAGTTTATACTGGGTCATCCATAGATATTCTAACTAAAGCACCTGTTTGTTGGGCTCTGTGCAAAAGGAAAAATCGCTATGTTGGATGTCATAATACTTCTTTTTCCTCCCCCTTCACATTTCATGTGCTCTGAGCAAGGCGAGTTATGCGCCTGTGCCAGAGTGCTACTTTCTCTCTCTCTCTTTGCATCCCTACGGTCAGTGATAGATGACGTCACCAACATAATAGTCCCTCATTGGCTGAAACGAGCTAGTTTTTCACTATTGGTCCCTTAGCAGCCTGCTCCCGCTATATATACACGGATATGGGGGAGAAATTAAGCGAGAGAGAAGTTTCCAAACCCCACCGAGTGTGAGACTGAGTTCTTTTCTCCCCCGGTGGGGAAGGAAGGTACCGAGTTCAGGCCGTGGTCGCTCACCCCCCTCGCCCCTCGGTTCCCATCCCCTCAGGACTCGGCCCCTCGGGAACTGTCCAGGTCTAGTTCGTTCCACCCGCTCCTCGCTCCGGAATGCTGCGGGGAGCGACACCTTTCCCCTGGTTCCCAGCCCTTTCCCCCCTCGCCCTCCGGGAACGGCCCAGGTTCTGGTCGTTCTGCCCGCTCCTCGCTCCGGAACGCTTCGCTTCGGGGAGCGACTCCTTGCCCCCGGTTCCCAGCCCTGTCCTGTCGGCTCCCGGGGAACAGCCCAGGTCCAGGTCGTTCCACCTGCTCCCCGCTCTGGAACGTTGCGGGGAGCAACACCAGTTCCTGGTGCTAAGCATTTAGTTGTGTGATGGGTGATGGTAGCATCTGTCTCTGAGAAGAGAATGCTGATAAGGAATCTAAAGAAGGGGGAGATGACAAACTTGAAAAATTATATAGCAGGAAGATGAGCTGTTTGAGGAACATACAACACCACTAAGTTACTTAGTTTGGAAAAAAGAGGATTCAGGGACCTTTTAAATTCAATTTACATTTCTGCTCAAAAATGATTGATCTCACAAAACAGCATAAATAGTTAAAATAGACAAATATGGGAGTATAAAGAGAAACAAGGTATCATATATGTTAAAACTGAAAGCTCAGAAGAGTTTTAAGTTAATGGTAAGAATAAGTCTCTTCTTTTAAAAAATGGGGTCCAGAATGAGATGATGCTTGAGAGGAGCTTTGAAGTTTGTTCCTCAGGGTTGGGCTTGTAAGCCACACAGAGCATTATTTACACAACCTCTCTGATCACCTTTTCAGGATCTATATAGCTTAGCACGCAGACAGTTTTCATTGGTCTGTATTGTCATGTGTTCTTTTTTGAAACTGGAAATTTTCAAGTGGTGATCATTGTTATAAAGTTTACCTTATAAAGAAACTTCATGGTCAAAAGGTTGTGGTAACAGCTTTTTCTTATGAAATTCTACGCTACTTCCTATAACTCATACTGCTGACTTGATTTAAAGTAGACTTTCCAAATGGGGGAAATATTTCTACTTTGGCTTTTTTTTTTTTAAATATAGTACCTTTAAATAAAAGAGAAATTTTTAAGCAGATTAGAAGCAAAGAAAAATACATAACATTCAGTAGAGATGCTTTTGCAGCCCTGCCTTTAATGTCCACCGTGAATACTTGAAAACTTGTTATCTTAGTGTGCATTAAGTAAAAAGGAAACTATTTTTAAAAATCAAAGTTTTGATCAGTCTGACACATTTATAGCCTGGTTTTTAGGATGTCTGCATATGAACTTTTAAATATGTGTTTTTTATAGTTAGAGAAATAACCATTGGGTATGCACTGTGTAGATGGTTTCCTGAAAAACCATAAGCCGTAAATACCCCAAGCAAAACAGAATCGAATGCGTTTATATCTCAGTTCTCAGACATTTTTTACCCCATCTGGCTTTGCAATTCTGTAAGAAACAAGGTAGAGACTGAAAAAGCTCGAATGGAACTGGTTAAATATTCTTATTAGACATTGGGTTGTACTCCACAAATCACAGTGTGATACAAGAATATAAACATTTATATGAAATTCTTGTCCAGCTCTGCTAACTGCATTATCTTGGAATCAGTTTTCTTTTATCAAGAACCCATTTTCTGCTGGATAGGTTACATTAACATTTGAAGCAGGAATGTGAACTGACATCTCACACTGTATTTTTAGTCAACTATATTAATGCCTTGTACTACTTTACGCCTGATACACAGTATTCAGAAAGCATTTGTTAAATGACTAGGAGAAAGCTTAGCAGTCTCTTTTTGCATGACCTTTTTCACTGCCTTGAATGTGCCTCCTCCTGGCTCAGGAGACAGGTTTTAGTTAATATGCCATCAGATCATGTGATGCGCAGACAGTAACAGTTGTCACCTGATTTAATGGCCAAGAAAGACACTCAGAGTGGGAGAGAGTTCACGGGAGGTAACCTGTTGGTTAGATTTCTACTTCTCCCATATTTTGGTAGAAGTAGATAGACAAGAAGATAATGAGTAATTGTAGGAAGACAAAAACAAAAATCCAAACAACAAAAAAAGCTTTCTTAGAAACATTTCATTACAGTAATATTCAAATATATAGAATAGTTGACAGAATATTGTAATGAGCCACCATACCATCTATCTAGAATCCACAGTTGTTGATATTTAGCTATGTATTTTGCTCCGTTTCACATATTTTTACTTTACAAATAATTTATGTAAACATCACTTCAATATATAATATGAATCAGTATAGATCTAAATATATTTTACTTAAAATTTGCACTTATAAAAGTTTATTTGCTTTTTTTCTGAACCACTTAAAAGTGGCAGGTATCATACCTTAACCCTAAATACTTCAGACTTGTCACCTAAAGTAAAAACATTTCACTTTATAATACTACATTATTATACTGAAGAAAACTAACAGTAATTCCATAGTATCAACTGCTCCTGAGTGCATATTCCAGTTTTCCTAATTGGACTAAGAATCTTTTATAGCAATCTTTCTCATAAACCTAGGATTCAGTCATGATTGATGGTTTATATTTGGTGTTATCTGTGGTCATTTTATCAAGAATGGACTTCCCACCCCAAATCTTTTCCTCTGTGACATTGACCTGTTGAGGAATTCAGGCCAATTTGGAAATTTTCCCACATTTTGGATTTGTTTGTTTGTGTGGGTATGTATATGGGTAGGGGTGTATAATTTAACTTGTTCTTTTATTATAATTTCTGTGAAGTAAGGGTTAAGTTCACAGATTTGATTAACTTCCAATTAAACATATTTATCAAGACTTTCATAGATGAAGGCCTACTTCATACATTAGAAGGCATATGATTTCCATTTTTCCACTGGTAATGATCCTAAATTAATATAGTTTGTTTAGATGGTAAAAACCAGATTTAATCATTTTAAAGGTATATTTTCTTCCTTGCTATAAATAAGAATTCTTGATTCTGAATATCTTATTAGCCTTCCACCTAATGCTTTTGGTGTCCACTAATGATTCTTGACTGAATTAGTTGTTGTATTGGTGTAATTTTAAATAATTGAATTCCTTCTAAGTAAATAAGTAGGATTCTTCTGTAAAGAAGACCTTTTTTTAAGATTAAAATCTGCAAAATTTCCCATATTCTGGATTTGTCTCTTTCTGGTAAAATTAACTTGTAAATAATTCTTCTGTAAAGAAGGACTTCACATTTTCTTTTCCTTGCCACCCTTTCCCCCCCACCACCCCCCTTTTTTTTTTCAGGCACCAGGGGTTGGACCCAGGGGTACTTAACCACAGAGTCACATCCTCAATGCCTTTATTTTTTAATTTTGAGAAAAGGTCTCGCTAAATTACTTAGGGGCTAGCTAAGTTGCTGAGGCTGGCTTTGAACTTGCGATCCTCCTGCTCAGCTTCCTGAGTGCTGGGATTATAGCCATGCACCACTGTGTCTGGCTGCTTTCTCCTCTTTTGTAGTATCCATATAAGCTGGTATGTTTTTATTTGTTCACTTTGCTTTTAATTAGGTTGATTATTAGTTCAATGTTTAATTGTCCCAAATTTGGCTAATGAGTCCCTTTCAGTCTCCTATTCTGGTGATGAGCCCCCATTTTCTTGCATTAGCATCATAAAATATTTGAAGCTCATTTTATACTTTCCCTGCCCCATAATGGGATTCAGTCATTTTATAAGAAATCCTGGTTCCAAGATAAAGAGAGTTTTTGTTTTTGTTTTTTAATGATTCACTTTTCTCCTCTCACAGACCTCCTCCCTAATATGGGCAGGATTACTAAGCACCAGATCCAAGTATTGCAAAGGTTAGAGACAAGGGAGAGGTGGGATGGGTGTTGGAGGAGGATTCTGCTGGGCCAGAGGAATTCTTCCAATTTAGGCCAATCTCTTACTACCTTGGCAGCTTACTAGTGGTATATCCTGGCTCTGGTCCTTTCTCCCTCCAACTGTTTTTTCTCTCACACGGTTTTTATTCTTTCATCTCTCTATTCATTCTGCACCAAAGTTTTATTTTTTTGTACAATGTATTTTAGAGTTAAGCCTTTTAAACTGTGCAAAATGATCATTTCCTGCTGCCATTTCAACTAATTAATTTGATGTTTAGGTTTTCATGTGATCTTTCTTAAAATTATTTTTGTTACACTGTGAAGCCTTTATTCAAAGAGGTTGTGGTGACTGCTTTTCTCTCTGTTCTTTAATAGTGATTGGACAGATTCCAGTGTTAAATTTAGTATACACCTTTTTGTTAGTTTTAATCAAATTTATCTATTGCATTCTTTACTGTCATTTTGCCAGGATTGAGTCAAATGTCTTATGTACCTCTCAAGTTAGTAAAGAGGGCATTTTACCCACATTTTCCTAACCATTTATAAATCTTTCTCCAGATGGAGGACTGGAGTCCCATTGTCCTAGGGAGAAAGGAAAAGCAGGTCATTTGAAATCTGGTAAAATCAGCAAAGACACAAAAAGTTGATGAAGATGAGTCTACTTGGTTTTATATTCTGCCACATGGCATGTATTTAAATGAATTTGCCTATACTTTGCTCAAATGCTGACATTTAACTCCTAGGCTACATAATTATGCTTGATTTTTCTAAAATAAAATTCATGTTCTGTGACTTGGCTAATATGTTGACCTACTATAAACATTATTGCCTATGTATCAGCTAGAATAAAAGAACTTTTTATATACATAATAGCTGGTGGAGACAAAAATTTTGAGACCACCACCAATCATTCCTTTCTCTTAGATCTTGCTGACAAAAAACATGGGAATGTAAAGCCAGCCTGAGCTAACATGGATTAACTTTAAAATCTTTTCTATTATTTAGACTACTCATGCTATGGTTATTATTTCTATGAAGATACCAAATATTCATCAGGCTCTTCTAATTAATGTGTTCTCTAAGCTTGGTAACTACTTCTTTCACTGTGAATCAGCTGCTCTTTTATAAGCCATCTATGATTCCTTGTCTGTTAAAGGTTAATAATGAGAATAATGAAGCAATAGGTTATTTATGTAGTCATAATTGGCAAAAGTTATTAGAATGGGAATTGGCCCAGAAGCAATGATTAGGGTATGAAAATGTTAAGAAATATTGAAACCAGGTACCATTTTTGACATAGAAGAAATACTGTTCCCACCCTTTATCATGATAATCTGTTTTGAAATTATTTATATAGAATAATACCACTGGACAGTAATTCTTATATCAACAGCTTACATAAGTAAGTGTTAAGAGGGAGACTCAGAAATGATTTAAAGATAAAAGGAGCCTGGGGTGGAAATTACTACAATGAGAAGGGTCAGATCCTTTCTTGGCTAGAACTGTCTCCTAGACACCAGACCATGAAGTTGATCTTTCTGATTATTTTCATCATGAGCACTTTCAAGTTTTAGGGACTGAGAAAGTATATCCCAGACTAGGTTGGCATGTTCTTTATACCAGATTTTAAAGAATATAGGGAGATACATGGGAAGAAAATTCCCTGGTGATGCTTTATTAATGAAATATTGATTTATCTGATGTTAAACCAAAGAAATGACAACAAAATTATAATCCTTCTGTGTTTAATATGTTATGAACTTTCTGCATAAATTAGGCAGTAATTATTTTTACCAGAACATCGTTATCATTTGTACCAGTTGTTTTGATAACAACTTGATCAAAATATAATTCACAGAAAATAAATCCACCCTTTTCCAAATATACAATTAAAGGGTTATGAGTGACAAGCAAGCATGGCTACAGTGTCATTCCAGAACGTATATATTACTTTTCCTCCCAAATCCACTCCCAGTCTCCTCTCTCCCTAGCAACCACTGTCTATGTCTACTTCTATTTGTTATGGACTTGTCTATTCTGAACATTTCATATATGTGACATCATAACATATATGCTCTTTTATGTCTACCCCATTCATTTAACCCATTTTTAAGACTTGCAGTATACAGCGGTATTTCATTCCTTTTTATGACCAAATAATATTCCGTTGTATAGCTAGTTCACATCTTATTTATGCACTTATTAGGTGGTGGACATCAAGGTTGATTTTGTTCTTCATCGTTATGAAGAAAGCTGCTCTGAATATGCACGTGCAACTTTTTTTGTGGGCATATGTTTTCATTTTCTTGGGTATATCCCTAAGAGTGAAGTTACTGAGATTTATGGAAACTCTTTAATTTTTTGAAACATTACGTAATTGCCTCCTAAAATGGCAACACAATTTTATATTCCTATTTGCTATGGTGAAGGTTTTCACTTTCTAACCACTTGGCTTTTTTTTTTTTTTGAGAGAGAGAATCAGTTTTATTTATTTTTTCATATGGGCTTCATTTCTCTGACAGTCATGTATTTGTATTTGGAGGTGGGGTTCGAACCCAGGTCCTTGCTCATGCCAGGCAAGCGCTCTAGCCACTGGGCCACTGCTCCAGCCCCAGTATTTTTTGTTGTGGCTATCCTAATGCATGTAATTTTGCTTTTGATTTATATTTCCCTAGAGACTAATTATTTTTAGCATCTTTTCTGTGTTTCTTGACCATTTATGCGTTTTCTTTTGGGAAATCTATTCAGAGCATTTGTCCATTTTTTAAATTGGGTTAACAATCTTATTGTTGAGTCATATGAAGTCTTATATGAGGTCTTTATATATTCGTTTTTTATCATATATATAATATCCAACTATTTTCTATCATTCTGAGGGTTGTATTTTTAATATTTTCACTTGTACCCTTTGAAGCCCAATTATATGTGGGATATTTTTTCATTGCTGGTGGTTTTAAATGATCATCTCTTAATCTAGTATCAAAAGATATACTTTTATGTTCTTCTAAGAGTTTTATAGTTTTAACTCTTGAATTTATATCAATGATTTTTTTTCAAGGTGTGAAGTACTTTGCATGTATCTACATTTGTTTTTATCTATTCACATTTAAAGACATGAAAAATAAATTTCTCTTCCATGGGATGATAATTGCTACCCTCTTTGTGAATTATTGTTTCATGATTTTGGGGGGAATATGTGTACTATTTTCATTTTATGACTATATACTTATTTTACCTATTGTGTTACCAAATATTCTTGCACTTATTTATTGGAAACTGAAAAGTAACATTGATGTATGCAGTTTGAATCAGGTTTTTAGATTTTTATTTCCTTAATTTGAAATCTTACCTCTTCAGCTACAGTATAGAGAATGCCAAGAACTTCTAAGTCTCTATCAGAAATACCTATCAGAACAGCAGGAGAAGCTCACCATGTCTCTCTCAGAACTTAGTGCTGCTAAAGTACAGGAACAACAGGTAAGCATCTTTATTTTTACCCATTCTTTTTAATGGAATAGCAATATGTCAAAAGAGTCATTTGATTTTATGATAGTTTTTTCATAGTATATAGTATTGTTTTGTTGTATTTTATTTATTTTTTATAAAGAAAGAGGGGATGGGGAGAGAGAGAGAAAGACAGAAGCAATTTTTATTTAGTTTTTCATATGACTTTCATTCATCTGACACTTTGTGTATGTGATACTGGGGTTTGAACTCATGTACTTGCACATGCCAAGCAAGCACCACAACCACCAAGCCACCGCTCCAGTTCTATTTTACTTTATTTTTGAGAGAGAGCCAATTTTATTTACTCATCTGATTTTTGTTTTTGTGTATATGGTGCTGAAGTTTGAATATAGGTCCTTATGCATGACAGGCAAGCACTCTTAACACTAAGCCACCTCTCTAGCCCTGTAATATTGTTTTAAAATATGTGGATATTGCGTGTGATTGAGTTGTTATATTTTGCCTGCCTCTTTGTTTGTCCTTTACTGTTCCTGAGACTCAAGAGGTCAGGAAGGATTACTTGAAACAGGCCAAGGGGTCAATGGAGAATCCCTTGGTTGTATGAAAAAGCATAAGAGGAATAGTAAAGAAAATGCACTGCTCTGATAATTAAAATCAAATGGGCTGTTTGTTACTCATTGTGTTTTGGAATATACTTTATAAACCTTTCCTAACTCAAGTTTATAATTCTTAGAATAGAAGTGACTTGATGACCCATAAAATTTTTAATTGGAGAAAAATGAAAGATATTGCTCATTTGAATAAATGTATTAATCATATAAATATATGAATATATATACATATCATGAAATGGTATTATATAATTAATTGAATGTTCAGAATCCTGTCAGTCATGATGTAAATCAAGCTCTAATGTTAGAAATAAAATTATTAAAAATCCTGAGGTGCTATAAGAAAATCAAACACATGCCCAGAAGTGGGTGAACAAGAAGACTTTACTTCTGCAGAACGGTACACTCACAAAGGGGATCCAATGAGCAAGCACACTTGAGCAGGCAAGCTGCCTGCTTATATCTCCAACCTGATGCAATCCTACCCTTCACTCTGATTGGAGGAGCTCTGGGGTACAAACTCTGCAATTGGCTAATATAAAATTGGAGTGGGTATAGAAAAGAGCTATATGTGTAATGGGATATCTGATAAGGAGCTTTCAAATGGATTATCTTCTCACCACATGTTTCCTGACCTAACATGGCTTCCTTTTATATGAGAACCTTGAGACTATATTCTGAAAATGTACCATCCGACTTCTTATTTCTCATACCAAAGACATAACTTCTTGCCCTCAAGTAACTGTTACTTGTCTTGTTCATATCCATATGGGCTTCAGTATTCAAGTGAATGAAAAATAAGCTTTATGTATATTAAGACCTTGTAGAAATGGTCAAAGTAGTCATATTAAGTATCAAAATTTAGATAATGTACTGAAGTTTTATCTTTCCTCTTGAATAATACAAGTCCTAGAGATCAAACATGAGGAATTTTTGCACAAAGAATGTCATTGCTGTTCAACCTAGAAACAACTGTTTCAGATGGATTAAGAGTTCTCACTAAGGGAACTTCAGTTTTGAGCTTAACATTTTGACATGTGAAAAGTCAATATAGATAATACCACTGCTGGGATCTAGTATTGCTAAGACTTTTTGTTTAATTACCCATGTATAGTCATGTAGTGACAAAGCACCTTGACATTAATTCTATTTAATTTTGGTTCATGCATTTTAATGTGTATTTAATGTATAATATGCATCTTAATCCCAACTATTTTAGTACTGAACTATCTTCAAGTTATATTACCACTTTGCACAAGCCTAGATTGTATTGACAGTTCAAGAAACAACACCATGCTTCTAATTAACAGAAATCCAAAATTTAAGAAGATGTTGTGCTCTTTATACTATAAAGCTTCTCATGCCATGAAAGTTCTATAGATTAAAGAAGAATAAGATTAACAGCTGACTTCTCACCAGAAACAATGGAGAATCACAGCCATGGAATGTCACTTTCAAATAACTGAAGGGGAAAATCCTTGGCAATCCAGAAAAGCTGTTATTCAAAATGAACATGACGTAAAGACATTCCCAAATAAGCAAAGATTGAGAGAATTAGTTGCTTATGTACCTGCCTCACATTACACATCAATATTGGAATAGATTTTGTATAAATTCCTGGAAGTAAGTAAGTGGAAAGGAATTACAACTGTGGTTATTCACAGATAATGTGATTAGTGTATGTAGAAAATCCTAAGGAATTTCCAAAAATGCCTGATAGAACTAACAAATTCACAGGGTTGCAAGATATAAGATCTATATGTTAATATCAATTTTAGATGTGTTTACTTCTAATAAAAAATAACACTATAAAATCTTACTGAGAGAAATCTAATAAAATCTAATGAAAACAGGTGCCATGTTCATGGACTATAAGACTCAAATGCTGTTAAAATGGCAGTTTTTCTCAAATTGATCTGATCCCTGTCAGAATTCTGTCAGAATTCTAACAGATTTTGGTAATGTGTTTTTAATGAAAACTAATGGTAAAATAATCCTAAAACTTATATGGAAATGCAATGAAATGAGAACAGCCAAAAGAATTTTGAGAAAAATGAGCAAAGTGGAGGATTGCTTTTTACAATTTCAAAATTTATTCTAAA
>PVKS010016897.1:0-43081 GCA_004027875.1 Aplodontia rufa
TCAAGGTCACAGAGGTGACATATGGTAGAACTTGGATTGTCATCTTAGAACCTGACCCATCAAAACCCACATTCTGTTCAGTTAACTTTACAATATATTCCATAGGAATCTTAAGGTCTGTTTTTCACATTATCCTCTATCAGTTTTCTCAATTAGAAAACTTGACATCATTTCTTTCTTTCCCTTCACAATTCATTAACTCCATCCCTTAAGTACCATTGCAACTTCTCAAACCCATGGTTACAGTTCAGAATCTTACTGCAGCTTTCCTGGGATGCTGCAAAAAGCTTCCTATCATTTTTTTCTATTCACAAGATGTTCCTCCTTTTAATCCCCTCCTTTCATCTCTGACATGGACATATTTACAACAAAACAAAACAAAATGGACTATAGATAATTTTAATTTTTTCTTTATATGTCTTTGCAGTTTTTGCTAAAGCAAGCAGATATTTTTATGGACTCAGACAAACTTTAAATGAAGATCTTTTAGAAGTATGGAAATTTTTATGTAGAAAGATGACTGTTTCAAAGACGTGATCTTGAAAAATACATTTAGAAGTAGAGTATAAAGATTGGGGGGAGAAAATAGAGCAATAGAATCTGGCTTCGTCTGCTCCCTGTACTTTTGGTATTTACAGTTTGGATAAATATGGGGATGATATAGCTCTGATTTGGGGATCAGATTAAATTTGGAACACTGAGAATTTTGCCCCAAGTGATCCAGTGCATTTCTGGGTCAACTCAGACTAATACTGGTTGCTTTACCACTAAAATTAATGCTGTGCACCAGGGAACAGATGTGAGTTCATCATGTGAGTTCAAGAATAGGGATTTCTGATTTCTAATCCAGCCTGATACCCTCTTTAGCTTTGGGGAATTGAGTTTTTAAAGCTGCTTTGCAGAAATGTGGTTATTAAACATGCACAGGCTTTCTTTCATTGGTTAATATGTCTGATGCCTTCAGTAACCACATTTTTCATTACAAACATTTCTTTGTATATAGTTATTAAATTTCCCTCCCTCTTTGGAGTTCTCTTAATTATTGCCACAAAATCAAGTGCATGAATTAACTGATGATATTAATCTATGAACGAGAATTTCAAGTCAGTTAATTCATTCATGTTTGGACAAATCCTAGTTCAGACACTTAAAAAAAAGTGGTAGTCTTAAAGCATTACTGTGTTTTCAAACTGTACAAGCAATATTGACAAACTCCTCGCTTCCAAATATAAAATCAGGTAAACTCTATATATTTTGGTCTCAAAATATATAGATAAGATTCACAGAAGAACTGTTCATATTGTACATGTTTATGTAAGATATTTAAAACCAAATATTAAACCAGTCAATTAAATGCTCATTTCAAATTGATGACCTTGTTAAATGAAACTGGAAAATCAATAAAGATTCTGCTCTGGTGTGGTTCAGTAAAAATGGATTTTGACTTGAATTACCCAGAAATTGTGCACAATGTATATATTATATGTATATGTGTATATATGTTTGTGCATATATACAATATATATGTATATATGTATACTTATCAGTCAAAAGAAACCTTCAAGAATTTTTTCTTTTTTTTTTTTTGAGAGGGACAGAGACACAAAGAGAGAGAGAGAGAAAGAGAGAGAGAGAGAGAGAGAGAAAGACAGAATCAACCCTATTCAGTTTTTCATGTGGCTTTTGTTGCTTAGACACTTCATTGCATATGTGGTGCTGGGCCCCAAACCTGCATACTCACGCTTGATAGGCAAGAGCCACAACTGCTGAGCCAATGCTCCAGCCCCTTGAGAACTATTTCTGAAGGTTTCAAATTATTACCATTATTGCAGGCAACATAAGAACAAGGACTTCCAAAGTTCTTGAGACGACTTACTGTTCTTGGAGGAATACCTTAGCTACATATCTTAAAATATCTGTCATTTAAGAAAAGGTGAAGTGTGTGGCTACTGAAGAATGCAAATTAATTCAGAGTAGTTTTCAGATCTCTAGGGGTGGTAATTTAGTCTAATGGGAACTTAATAACTCATATTAAACACATTACTAATCTGATGCTTTGCTTACTGTAAATTAGAACCAGTGAAATTATAAATCACTTATTAAGGAAAAAAGAATATCTCTTGAATTAAATTTGAATCTTTTCCTAACTAAGAAACAGCAGGTAGAAAGAATCCTTGTTGGTTCCAAATGAATTCCAAACAAGTTTTGTATTCTTTTGGAACAATAAGTAAACATGTTTAATTCGGACAACACAAACCAGTATCTTTCATTTAATCACATAATTCTACAAATAAAAACTAGGTACTGTAAGGACCTTGATCTCTCTTTTTTTTTTAAAGAGAGAGAGAGGGAGAGAAGGAATGACAGAATCAGTTTTTAAATTTAGTGTTTCATGTGGCTTTCATTGGGTTGGGTATGTGGTGCTGGGGTTTGAACCCAGGTCCTCCTGCATGCCAGACAAGCGCTGTAACTGCTGAGCCACTGTTCCAGTCCCTCCATCTCATATTCTTGATGAGAGGAATCATGGTCATGTGTATCTAATTCTAAATATGTGGCAATGCATTGTTGAAGATTCAGGCTCAACTACTACTAAATTATAATAATAGTAATAATAATAATAACCACAATAGAAAAGAAAACATGAAACTGACCCAAAATTCAGATTGAGCATAAAACACTGTTCCACAGAAACTTGAAAAACAGAGCACCATTAAATTTTTTTTTCTTTGCATTATCCAGGGTAACATGGACTGAAATTTTCCTAACACTAAGTACATATTATACCTTTTTTGTGGTCTTTAGTTTGTATTATTATGCTGTTTCACAGATATTTCTGTCTCTAATTGCTACATCAATAAAATGTAACTACATATTTCTCCATTCATTTATTCATTCATTCACCTACCCAAATTTTAGAGTGCCTATGTATATCAGGTGTTTCTCTAAAAGCTTGCACATAAACCAGCAGACCAACTGAAGTCCACAATCTCATGACTACATTCTGGTGGGGGAAGAAAACTCCCAACACATCAAACAAATCATACATCAGATGGTCACAAGTGCCTGGAAGGGATGGCCTGATAAAGAGGAGTGGGGAATAAGGCAGAGAGGGTTGTTATTTTACCTTGGCCTTTGTAGGATGTAATTATATATACAATAAGCACAAACTAGAATAAAACGAGGGGTGAGATATGAAGATATTTAAGGGATTCACTCTCCAAATAGAAGGGTTGGCAAATTAGAAGTCTTGTGGCTAAAGCAAGATGAGTGTGCTCAAAGAACAATGTGGTGACCTGTGCTGTTGGAAGTGAGTGAAAGCCAAGGAAAGAAGTAGAAGTTACGTTTGGAGAAGTTGTGGGATGGTGACAGGTCATAATACCCAGCTTTAAGAATATTCCATGTGGTAGGATAGTAAAATAGTGCTAGAGGTATAAGTATAAACTTTTTTTTCTGAATTTCTGTAAATTTTTATTTCTATATTTTCATCTTTTTAATTTTTATTAAGGAGTTATACAATCATAAATGTATATAAAATAACAATATGATATGCATTTCATCCTAAACCACAGTTTCCCCCACATTGCCCACACCCCAGTCTCTTGATTCTTCTATATCACACCCCTATAATAGTTGTAGATTTTGGGGGGCTGAAGCTGTGGCTCTGTGGTTGCAGCACTTGCTTGGCATGCATGAATGAGGATGCGGGTTGAACCCCAGCACCACGTACACAATAAAGTTTTGGTGCAATGAAAGTCTCATGATAAACTAAATAAAATTGATTCAGGCTGGAGCAGTGGCTCAGCAGTTTCGGTGCTTGCCTGGCAAGCACGAGGACCCGGGTTCAAACCCCAGCACCACGTACACAACTAAGTGTTGGAGCAACTAAGGCCATGTGAAAAACTAAATAAAGTTGTTCCTCTCTTTCTCTGTCTCTCTCACTGTCCCTCTCTCTTTAAAAAAAATAAATAAATAAATAAATAAAATTGATTCTCTTTTTCTCTTTCTCTCTCTTAAAAAAAATACCCAGCTTTGTAGGTCATTTGAAGGATGTTAGATTTTCAATAGGAGTAGAGGATTACATGCACAGGTATGATGTGATCTAACCTGTTTCTTAAAAAATACACTGACTATTATTTGAAGGCTATAGTTGGGTAAGAGTGGTGGGGGAGAGCAAGAGAAACCAGCTTAGGAGACTAAATGAATAATCCAAGTGAGAGATGGCCATGGCTGATATCAGAGGTCAAGTAATAGATTGAAAAGAAGTAGCAAGATTCTGGATATATTTTGCAGGTAGGACCAACAGGAATTGCTGATGGAGTCAACGTGGCAACTGCAAAAGAAGCTTGGTGTCATGGGGTGGGGGCACTGTTACTGTGTT
Source organism: Aplodontia rufa (assembly GCA_004027875.1). NCBI lineage: Eukaryota > Metazoa > Chordata > Mammalia > Rodentia > Aplodontiidae > Aplodontia > Aplodontia rufa. The sequence continues at coordinate 4,379 of PVKS010016897.1, forward strand.
GAGAGAAACAGGGGAAGAGTAGTGTGTTGTGAAAAATCAGTAGTTCCACTCTGCAGTTGTTTAGTCCGACATACTTAATAGATAGCCACATGGACATGTGGAGCAGAGTGTTGGAAGAATGAGCTTTGAGCTACATGTAGAAGTTAGGGCTGGGGTGCTAATCTGAGAGATGCTAGTCTATTTACTGCTTTTTTAAAAAAATATAAATAACTTCTAAAAATACTGGAAAAGTAAACCATCTCGTGGAAAAATGGGTTAGAAGAATAAACAATTCACAGAAAAAGAAATGCAAAGGCTCCTTATATTATACATTTTTTTGAGTAAAAAGGTGAAAGAGGAGACAGTCAATAGTATAACATTTTTCACTTAAGAAAGGGAGTGTATGATGTTCTTCATAGGTATAAGAATTATGTTACTGTACTTGGGTTTTTAGAGAAAATATAGGGCCCAGAAGAAAGGCAAGGGATCGGGGTATGGGAGGAGGGAAGTAGAGGGGTGCAGGGGTGGGCAAATATTGAACAAAGTGTATTGCTGAATTGTGTGCATCTAGGAATTTGTAACAACAAATCTCAACATTATGTACAACTATAATGCACTAATAAAAATAAATTAAAAAGAAAGGGAATTAATGACTATATGTAAGTCTATGCTTATCTTAAAATATCTGAGGTCAAACATAAGTCAGTTTTTAAAAAGTATTTATAGAGAAAGGTAGGATATAGGGTAGAAAAATGGAAGATAAGATTTATTTTTACCCTTGAATACTGCAGATCAGATAAGACAAATATTTGTTCTGTTCACTTTATTTGGTGGTTTACAGACTTTACTTAGGAGTTATGTAAATATTTCACACTTTTATAAAAGTAAATAAAATCTAATGATCCCTGAAATTATTCTGAATACTGAGAAATAAAAGGAACATATTATCATTATCCCATTTTTCTTATATGAACCAATTACCATTGAGAGAAAGTTTCCATACACAGAAGTATTACAGGTATTGAACAATAAGAAATGATAGCATTGTGATACGTTACTTTATAGATCCTGATGAATTAATAAACATCAGTTATCCCAAACCACAGGACCTGGGAATGTAGCTCAGTAGTAGAGCAACTGCCTCTGTGGGCTTAACGCCCAACACCAAAAAAAACAAAAAACCAAAAAAACAAGCTCCTGTTACAAAAAGGGTAGAAACCCACAAACAAAAAAACTCCTGAAGAAAGAATCCACTGTACCTATGATTTAGTTTGAAGGGAAAGAAAAGAATTTAAATCTGGTGACGCCTGTATTTGAAGCTAGCAATTTACAGAAAACAGGATTAAAATACATCTTGAAGGACACAATTGGAAAGCAATCAGCAAAATCCAAACTATGGGTAAGCAACTATGTTTCTTCAATAAATAAATAAATTATGAAGGATTAAAAAAAAAGAAAAATTACAGGCAGATCCTAGAGATGAGAAAAGAGACTCATCAACCAATCTCACTATCTTGACTTCATTTGAATTCTTATACAATTTGAAAAATGTTATGAGATGATTAGAAATTAGAGTTCAGGGGCTGGAGTGGTTACAGTGCTTGCCTGGCATGCACAAGTACATGGGTTCAAACCCCAGTACCCATGTATATAACTAAATGTCAGAGCAACGAAAGTCATGTGAAAACCTCAATAAAAATTGATTCTGCCTGTCTCTCTCTCTCCTTCTCTCTTTAAAAACTAATTAACTAATTAATTAATTTAAAAAAGAAATTAGAGATCAGACTTTGTATTTAGTTGCATAAAATAATAATTGTTATTTAATTTTAGGTTTATTCATAGTAATTTTTCAATAGCAAAAAATAAGAAGTACATCAAGTCTGAAATTTTACTCTATTCAGCTAATCAGTTAGCCTACTACAGTTTTATAGATTTAGACAGGAGACAGAAGATTCCTCCTGGACCAGACACAAAGGATTCTGTCTAATACAAGGATCATGAGCTTTAGAATATATGCATTGGTTTATCTTGACCATCAAATTCCATGGGGTGATGTAAAAAGGCTCAGGTAATAATGTGTAGGATTTGCATCCCAAGTTTAGGGAACAAAAATCTTATATAAGTAGCTTATCTAACCTTTGCCCCAAGGGAACATGTTTTTCGTTATTGTGCTTGAGAGTAAATAAACCTGCCTTTTGCACTAGAGGGACAAAGTATTTCTATCTTCCAAGGCTGCTTACAACCTTGAAAAGAGTCTGGAAAAGAGAGCCAGTTCCCCTGCTCACAAGACCATGCAGAAATGCAAGAGACCGGTGGAGAATCATCCCCTGACAACACATGATATGTCCCTAACTCCCCAAAATGAGTCTATACTTCAGGAATGGGGTGTTTAAAAAATATCCTGTGTGAATCTAATCCATACATGGAATTGAGAAGCAAAAATTTTCTACATTTTATTTTGCCATTGATTCATTCATTTCAGATATTTTAGGAGTTGATGATTTCTTAATGTACCTGGATGTATTTAATTGATTTATTTTAATGCTTACTTTTGTTTTCTTGTTGAATTATTTTGAGAGGTAACTTCTGAGCTGTATCATAAGTAGTCCCACTTCTGCTCTTGCTGCCTTCTTAAAGAATAGTGTTTGAAACTTGGGGGAAAAAAACTTGAGAGTTCCTGCCAAATGTTTCTGGAATTTATTTGTGTGGACTTGGACTACTTATGTGGAAATGATTTGCCACATGTTGGGGGAGTTAATTGTTCCTTTTCATGGGAAGTATTTTCAGGCTTGTGGTATATTTCCTATACCACATTCTCTTTTCTTTGGCTAGCAAACAAAGCAACTATTTTTTTTCTTTTGACCCTACTATTTTTGTTTCCTGGCACAAATTTATCTTTGGTTTCAATGTGGACAGGTGGATAATTTTTTTCTTTTTCATTTCTGCTCAGTAGAAACCAGATTTTTATCATTTCTTATAGGATCTATTTTCCTATATCTTAACTAATGTTTTTAAATTTTTCCAGGTTTCTTATTTTTCTTCTTTTCTTTTGAAGTGGAGAATAAAAATATAATTCTGTATTAATAGTTGCTTAAAGCAGCATTATTTTTATTCTTACACATATTGTACAATACATGTATGGATGTGAATGTATGTCTGTGTTCTGGTGTTTTCTGCACCACTCATGTAATCCATACACAAACTCATCTGTGTCTGTTATTTATTTATAAATGGTTGTATTGCCAAATAATTACTCCCATAAATTCTAAAGCCTATCTCAGTTCAAAACTAGCCGTGTTACTTACTAGCTGTGAGACCTCAGTTTCATTACCTAGTTTTCTTTTTTAAAAGAGAGAAGGTTAGTGAGAGAAAGAGAGAATCAATATTATTTAGAATTTAATTTTGTTTTTATTTTTCTGACACATAGTTGTGTATGTGGTGCTGGGGTTTGAACCTGGGTCCTTTCCTTGCGCATACCAGGCAAGTGCTCCACTACTAAGCTAAAACTCCAGCCCTTACATACTTTTTTTTTTTTTTAAAGAGAGAAGAACAGATGAAAGAGAGAGAATCATTTTTTTTTCAATTGAGTTTTTCACATGGCTTTCGTTGCTCTGACACTTAGCTGCGTACACGGGTGCTGGGGTTTGAACTCGTGTACTTGTGCATGCCAGGCAAGCACCATAACTGCTGAGCCACCGCTCCAGCCCCTACATGTCTTTTTTTAAACCTCAGTTTCTTTATCTTTAAACTGTAGGTCTGTCCTATGCATCTCCTTGGAATATAGTAGTTAATTTATGTGAACCCCTTAGAAGAGTATTTGGTGTATTTTATTTTTTAAAATTTAATTTAATTGACTCATTTTAGGTGTACATGATATGAAATTATACAATGAGTTAATTATAAAAGCATGGAGTTTTACTTGTTTTAATTCAGTCTCCTGTTTTCCCCTTCCCCTTCTCTTAGTCCCACCTCCTGTTTTCTAAATATACATGGCAATAGGCATATTTTAAACACTGCATAAATATTGGCTTTTGTGGCTGCTTTCTTTCCTTTCTTTCTTCCTTTCATTCCTACTACTCTCTCCTTCCCTACTTTCTTTCCTTTCTCTCCTCCCTGTATAAACACATGCAGAGACTTGCTAGCAAATCATCTAGACTCTGGACCTAAAGCTCCTCATAAGGGAATTTAGGACATTGTATATTCCCAAAATATTTGACAGATACTGAAGAGTCTTAATACTTAACATTCTTACATTCTTTTCCTATTTTGGGGAAGGGTATTGAGGATTGAACCCAGGGGTATTTTACCACCAAGCCACAACCATCCCAACCTCCATCCCTTTTCAATTTTTAAATTAATTAATTTTTTACATTGCCCAGGCTGGCCTCTTCCTGCATTAGCTTCCTGAGTCCCTCGGATTACAGGTATGCTATGTAATGCAATAATTACATTCTTAAAAACAATTACATGTAAGATGTTTCATACAAGAACAATAACCAAAAACTATGTGATAGTTTCTCAAAGTAACTGCTTCTTAGCCTATATTATCTCATTTAATTCCCACAATTATCCTAAAAACTAGGTATTAATTATTGTATTTTTGAAATTAAAGAGACTTACTCCTAGACAGGTTAAAAAAAAAACTTACCCAAAGGCCTACTGCTATTTCAGTAATGCCACCAGCCAGGTTTTGAAGCCACCTCTATAAAACTTTAATACATGAATTCTTCTTGGTGTCCTACATTATCTCCCCAAGGTTAACGATTCGTAAAGTTTGGAAAGCAAACATTTTTGTTTCTTGATTAGTCAATTCCAATTCTTTAAAAAAATAACATCACTAAAGTTGGCTTCAGCATGGAAATAGAATACATATTTTGCCATTTTCAACTTGTAAGGACAATAACCACCACTGAAAAGGACAAAAATGTTTGCACTTTGGTGACACCTATTGCTATTCCTTGGTGAATTCCATGTCTTTAGCGATGCTCTTACTGTTTAAAATATCCTTCTGGAGCATGTATAGGAGAAATGCATGTCCAGTTAAAGACTGTCATAAACGTATTGCCCTGAGAGTATGGAAAATAATAGCAGCATCACTAATACAAAGCAAATGTCCCCTGGCACCCCTAGGTCTCTCTGTGATTTGCTCTAGGCTGGAACAGTTATTTTACGTGAGTTTGTGGTTTCTTCCAGCCACTTACTATACATTCCTATTGTTGCTTCATGGTTTAATCTGTCTGTTTACAATTTGTGATTTTAATGTTATTGATGGTATTTTTCTGCACAATTACTTGGGCCAAATCGATTGAGCAGTAAAGCAAATTAAGTTGTTTAACTGCTCACTTATTCCATTTTTAAAATACCCTACGTAGCCAATCAATAGCAAGTTGGGAGAAAAATGTAAGAAGGAGGAAGAAATCCTGCATGTTGAGATAGAGGTGTTTTGCATATACAGCCCAGGGCTATAACAATTTAATGAGCATGATTTGACTACCACTCAAGGAACTGATACAGGTATGAGAGTCACTGGACTCCAGATCAATCCTACTGAGGAAACAATTGGGGTGTCACTCCCTTGTGACACTTTTCAACCATTACCTTCTGACATAGTTTCAACTTCACAGTATGTGGTGAAAAGAATACTGGAGTGCAAGTTAGATCTGATCTTATACATTTGTGACTTAAGTCACCTCATTTTCTTTGAATTTGGTTTATTACCTGTCAAATGTTGGCTGAGCCTAGAGATCTGTAAGGTGACAAATCTGACTCCTCTGACTATGAACCATCATTTTAGGTTAGGTTAAGAGTACAATGCTGATAGATATTTTAACTGCTATAATACTATTACTTATCCAATGAAGATGAAATAATGCACATAAATTCCCAAAGCAGGCTCTTGAAGTTCTAAAATTCACTTTCTTTTGGACATTTAACAAAACTACTATACTCAGTCATTTTCTTTTTTTTTAATAGATAGAGAGAAAGAAAGAAAGAAAGAAAGAATCAATTTCATTTAGTTTTTCATCTGGACTTCGTTGCTCTGACACTTAGCTGTGCATGTGGTGCTGGGGTTTGCACTGGATCCTCATACATGCCAGGCAAGCACAATACTGCTGAGCCACCACTCCAGCCCCCTTGGTGGTTTCTTTAGAGATCTTATTGCAGGGGATTAGCTCCTCATCTCTGCAGTTGAACTCATTAGCTGAGAGGAGTAAATACTTTAAAATGTTATTAACTAAGAAATGGTTGAGAGTGTGGGGGGACTTTGAAGCCTGGTGGTTTTGAAACAACAGGAAACATTCTTGCTCTGTGCTGCAGAGATATGGACAAAAGTTAGCACAAAACAGTGTTTCCCTATTATCTGTGCACCTTTTTGGATATGTGATAGTACTCTATTAAATTAAATGCATTATATACTAATTATTCATAAAATTATTTAAAATCACAAGTGATAAACCCAATGCCCCATTTCCCTTTTTTCTCTGTAAAGAGAAGTTCCACATTATTTTGGAATTCAGTTGCATTTATTACAAACAATGTCATAAATGCACATGTTTTAATTCCCTTGTATTTAAATACATCGGCACATCATGCTAAAAGGCACATTTAGCATCAGAGGGAGGGTCCTGGTGTTCCTGAATAATAAGGTCACATTCAAGCCATACAAGAAGATGAAAGTGGAGAGGAAGGCCAGAAGCCGCCAGAGGAGAGGATCATTTTCCCTTCACAGCATACTTTTAAAACGAATGTATATAAGCCACACCACCAGGAAACACTCAACGGATTCCAAGGGCTCCTTTTCCTTCTAAAGCAAAGCCTACCTGTTATTTGGCTTTGGGTTTTGTTTGCTAAAGGCCTGGTCACTTTCCTGGATGATATTCTTCCTTTATTTCTTATCTTGTGTTAAAAGAACGATAGCAAACATTTGGCAGAACAAGATCAGCATAAGCATACTCCATTGAATAACACACACTCTCTAACACCCAAAGAAAATGGTATTCACAAAAGAACTCTCCTTCCCAAACCACCAGAGCATTGCCTGCCCCCTGCTAGCTAAGGAGAAGTGCAAGGTATCTAGAATATTTGTTGATGGACATCAGCCCTGGTCCAGCTGTCAAAAGCACAGCTGTTGGGTTTCCTTCTGAGTGATCAGTGCCACAGATGCCCTCCAGCTCATGTGCTCCCTGATAAGGTCCAGTGGAGAGCTGCAAAAGAGCTGAACACTTGACTTCTAATAGCAAATGCAAAAACAAATTTCACAACAAATTGCATTTTCAGCGCTGCCTGATGCCATACGATTAAATGGGCTGAATTTGTTCTAGTTCACTAACTCGGAAGACATCATGATGGAACAGTTTCTCTCTGTGACTGTTAAATGTTAAAGCAGTTAAGGGAGAAGGATTTTTTTTTTCCTTTTCAACTTTTACTACAAAGCAGGGGGGTGGGGAGGAAAAGCTGATCAAGCTTATTAGAGTTACCCAATTAGGAGAAAGCAAATAAGGCCATTTAGCATCTTCATCCGGGTAGAAACTGTCAATGAGACCTCTCCATGACTTCTTTGTACAATTTTCTCTTTCAAATTTTAAACTTGGAGATCAGGAGATGAAAAAGCCTGTATTTTAATCTAGCACTTCTGATGTTTTTCATAGATATACTATAAACTAACAACATTGGTATGCATTTTAATATACTATTTCACATACTGCCTACTGTGTGTTTGGAAATACCTATGTTTGTTAGCCTATTTAGTTTTCTCATGCCTTTGTAATATATCTTTTTTTTTTAACCAGATGAAAGAACTAAGGCTCAGAGAGGTTAAGAAAATTTTTCAGAAACACAGGGAATGGCAGAAGCAGAATTCTACAAGCCCACTAGGTTTAGAGTCTGTGTTCTGATCATGATATTCTGCTACCTCTTGAACACACACTATTTGATATTTGTTCGTACTTCTTGCCTCCTCGAGAACAATAGTTTCAGTGCAGAATCTGTCCAATGACTCATTTGTGTAATAAGTGAAAACCACAATCTAGGAAATTGGACTATTTGTACTTACGGAGGGAGTTGCTCCTCTCACGGGAAATGTTTAATTCCTGTTTTCCTGTGTCTTTTCATTGACTTGCTGGATGTGGAAGTCATGCCTGATGGTGTGCAATCCAGGATGTGTATTGGAGTAGCCCTATATTTATAATTATTCCATTGGAAAATTATGGAGCTTCAAGAGAACTGGATTTACCATTCTTTCACTTACTAAAAATCTTTTCCCCAAGTTCTTTAGAGAAAACTAAAGTAGCCGGTCAAGTGCACAGAGTTGCTATAATTAAATGTGATAACATGCAGACATATATGACACAATGTAAGGTGTTACTGTGGGTGGGCAATCTAATGGCCCCCTTGACTAGACAGCCTGAGGGAGACCTGGGTGGTGCTGGGGCCTCTGCTTTGGCAGCAACTTCTCCACTATTGCAGGAAATGGGCACCAGACTGTAGAGCAGAGATACGATGAAGCAGAGTGGGATGAATGGAGAGCCCCTGCAGAGCTGGCAAAACTCAGGAGGTTAACTTCATACAAACAGATTAAAACCCTTCTTTACAACAAACACATGTGGCTGCTCATGACTTCATACACAGAAGCATTCAAGAACCATTCATGAAATCCTTTCTATATTGAGAAGTTTGTAAGGTAGTCAAAACATCACGACAGGGAGATTGCAAGCTATCAGCTCCCATGGAGCCTACAGCCTAGTGGAGGAGGCGAAGGAGTAAACAGATAAGGACTGTGCACCGTGTGCTTAGGGGCAAGCATTTCCACACACTGAGGGACACCCTTTCCTTGCCTTGAGTTTAACCTTTTAACACATAATCAGCAGTACTGGGTGGACTGGTTAAGAGTTGTGCACTCTGGTGTCTACTTTCCTAGGTTAGAATCCTGACTCTAACTTTGCAACCTATGTGACATTGGGATAATTCCCAATTGCCTAAATCTCAACATATCTGCCATAGTGGGAATTTGCAGAGCATCTGGCTCACAAAGTTGATGTGACAAAATAACATATGTTTATGCCTGTAAAGAGCTTAGTATAATGCCTGGAAAACAGAAGCACTTAACAAATATTAGGTATCAGGACAACAATGTTAAAGCTAACGAAAGTCATACACTGCTAAGTCCTAGTTGCTCGCCTGTTTCTACCTCAACGTCCCCCTCTGTGATATGTAACTAATAGTAGCACCAACCTCACATGGTTAGTAGGAAGAAGTAGAACCAAGTATGTAATCCTAGAAATGGGAATTTTAAACTTCATATCCTACTGAAAACTAAACTGCTACCTGCCCCTTCTTCTTCCTTCATGTCCTCCCTCCTCCAAACTCAGACAGGTATCACCTGATTATCACCTGGCTATCCTCTTCCAGGGCAGAGTGACATTTGAATAGGTAACAGTGAAAAGGAATGAGAGTAATGAAGCAGGAGAGGGGGGCAAGTCCAGGAGCAAACTTGGAAATCAGGGGATTTCTAATAAAGCTTTTGCTTGTCCTATGACTTTGATCTAGAAAAAGAATCTTTCTTGATTTCTTTTTCTGTTTTGTACCTTATATTTATTTTTCTTCTGATTTTGTTATTTTAGAAGGAAGTGATCCTCTCTTCATTGGAAAAATATCAAGAACAGTATAGACAATGATACAATCAAATATGTCTTTGGGAAAGCCTTTGTTAATACAACAACAAATGACTTTATAGTAAAACAATTTAAAGAATAATAATTAAATGAATTTGAGGTACCAACATTTATTGATTTACTTTTAAATTATTTGTTTTTCCTATTATTGCCTAAATTGAGTCCCAAAGTGCATTAGTTTTTGGGGATTTTAGAAATTAAAAAAATTTCTAAGAACCAATGTGTTTAGGAGATGCTACTACTAATAGTCTCTTCTTTGTCTTATTTTTGTTCTTTATGCATCTTCAAATGAATATACAAATGAGAACTGAGAGCCCTTTGGCCAAAGGAATTCTTTGGGAGGTTATAGGCCTAGTAATTTGGAGCCTATTGTATCTGATTCCAACTCTGCCTCTTTCTGTTGGGATCCTGTGTAGGCATGATGGTTCTCATCTGCAAAATGGGAATGATAATCATATTGACATCATAATATTTGTGTATGAGAATTAAATGAATCAATATCTGTAGTGTAATTAGGAAGAATCAGGCTCCTAGTGTTTTATATGGGCTATAAATTAAAATAAAATAGGGTTCAGTTTTCCTAAATTTAGTTTACCAAATCACTGTCGCTTATCACTGTGAACAAGTTTTTGGAATTGATCTGGTAACACTCAAATTCATTATGTCGTTCTCTCTAGACACAGCCTTTGCTTAGCTCAGCCACCATCCTTCCATCCTGGAATATGTTGGCTACCTCTGATCTTCTTTTAACCATTCAGAGTTCCATTGACAGTTATCTTTCTAAAACACAACTTTAATGTATTATTCCCCTTCCTAAAAACTTTCTGTGGTTTCCAAGGTCCTGATAAGACTCAAGCTTCCTATGTTATGATTGGGGCTCTACACAATCCAGCCCCCGCCAATCTTGACACAGCCTTCTCTGGAGCTGGTTCTCCCTTCCATGAAACCTCATCCCCACACCGACCCATCGCCAGCATCCCAGCCTAACTCCTCTTTGCCTTTGTCTTCTCATGTGTTTTCTAATGAAATGCTTCAGAAGCAGATTCCGTTCTGAAGCTTTCCTTGGTCTTTTTCTCACTTACAAAATTTATACCCAAATATATTTCATCTCTTGAAAGCAAAATCTCTTTCTCCACGTTGCTAACAAAGCATGAATTCCATTGTATGACAGTGACTCTGTGTGTGTTTGCTTCTTCCATAGCTGAGGGTCCTCTGGGGTCAGGGAAAGGAACACACAGGGACTGTGTGTGTTTTGGGTACACCTGACTTTAGGTCTGGAATACAAGCATGTGATAAATGTTGCATTATACTAAATAAACAAAATCAGCATCTTTGGGAAATTGCTTGCTTCATTTTCTGGCACAACAGACTAGCCTCAATACCCCTCTCAATGTCAAATTTCGGTTGCATTTTGCTCCCATGTTTCTACTCTTTTTTTTCAGATCACATCAACGTGACTCACAGATCCAGGTGTAGACAGACCTCGAATGTCGCTTGATGCTCATTTCTTTCTCCCTGTCATACTTCATTTTGGAAGATGTTTCAATGCTAAGACAAGAGTAGTGGCCATCAGTTTAAAATCTCATCATTTAATCCTGCACCTCTCTCCCTCAGTAATGAAATATATTTCTGTCTTATTCTGACAAGAAAGATCAGATGAAGTGCTTTTTCCTGTGAATAGGTCTGATAATCTTAGGTTAAAAAAAATGACTTTGGTGTCTTTTCTTTCTCTATAGAAGGCTGTTGGACAAACTAGAGCCACATCCTCTGGTAACACGCATGTTGGGACAGGCAAGACTAGCCAGCCTCATGAATAAATAGGATTTCTGTCTGCAGTGGCATTATCAGCATTTTTTCTCTGGTCTGGGAATCAGGTGAAGAGCAGCTTTCTCCACTATTGTGAAAGTGAGCTGATTACAGCTGAGGTGGGAAATAATACCACCAGACTATCACACCCCACATTCTCCAGAGGCAACACTGCAACTTCCCCAGGGAATTGTCTGAGCATGTCCTGAATAGGAGGAGCCAAGCAGGTCTTTTAGCTATGTTTCATTTGTGTAGCCCAGCTGTTAAGCAGCAAACTAAAAAACATAAATGTCAAATGAAAGTACTACAAGGAAAGTAAGAGGTATTTTGTTACACAATTGTTCCACCAAACAGAATTTCCCTTTTCTTACCTTGTGTTCCAATTAAAATATATTACATTATTATACATGCATATACTTGTATGAATATCCTCTTAGATTCCAATGCACAAATTTTGAAATTTTGGAAAATAGAATTTATAAAACTTCCTGAGCTGATGTGAGGCATTTACAAACTTCTACAGATTTTAAAACATGGTCTAAAATATTTTTAGAAAAAAAAGGTCTTTATACGTTCAGCTTGATGGAGTACTGCTGATTACATTTTCAGAGATTGCTCTGATTTAAAAAGAAATAGAAAGGATTACATTTCAGGACTGTTTTGTTCAAAATATCAAATTTCACAAATGATTTATTCCATAACGATAATGCCTACTTTATTCCATAATGATAATGCATCTTCTTATGTGTATTAAATCAAAGAATCTGATAACCAGGAAACTAATACTAAAAATACATCCTTAAACATTTGGCCAACAGCCAAATTCCTTAAAGTTGAAAGCAGTCATGCAGTTTGCCTTCAAGGAAATCATAAAGATGATTCTAAAAACCTTTCCTAATGAGTTTTTCCACTATATAATAAGCTGTTTTACATTAAAACAGGCAAAAGATACGAACAACCAAGCAATGGACATCCCTTTGAACATATCAAGAATAAAATCTGTAAAATTCAATTTTCTAATGGAAGAATTGGGCACGGAGCACAAGTAGACCTCCAGGGCAATTTTCTTTGGAGTGACTTGGGTGAAAGGTGGATCTGAATTCTACCCTCCACTCCAAGGGATGTAACAGTTCTGCACATGGCAGAGAGTCAAACTGGCAGCTGTGCGTTCCAGTTCTGCAGTTTTCTGCAGGAAATGGACACCTGCTCCAATTTCAGCAAAAGATTGAGACTATGGTAATAGGAAACTTTTGTTCTTCATTAACTCAATAAAATATGCATTTTTGTAGTTTCTTTTCATTCATTTGGTTTGGATTTTCTAAAGTAATATATAAACATTTTAAAATAAATGGAACCACAGTTGACATGCTCTTGAAAAGCTGAAAATTTGAAAGACTTGGCTGTAAGAAATTCAAAGAAAACAAGAGAAAATCGTGCTCTGTACCCTTTACTTTAGGTAATTCAAATTTTGTATTTTAAAAAAGAAAAATCCGTGAGTGCTACATATGCTCATGCTGTGATTTTTTGAAAAGTATTATAAGAAATATTCATACACGAATAATTCCTGTATTTGTTATTGAGAAGGCTATCCACAAGGCTACATATTCCAGCATGACAAATTCTTTTGTTTAGAGCTAGGAAATGTTATTGGTAAACCTTGCCAAGTGGGGGCCAGGACAGCAACTCAGTTAGCCCTGGTGGTTAGCATATTTGGTCTCAATAACTCTGTTTTAATTTGCCTGCTTTGTGCATTGTTCACATGTTTCTTATAAAACTGTTTTTGAAACTTTCTGAAAATAGTTTTTTTAAACGAGGAAAATATTCCATGATTGAATATAACAGCTAATCTTTCCACACTGCAAAAGAAATGTTTTGAATTAGGCATTGGTATCCATTCGTTTACATGCTTGGTAATACTCAAATATTGATGTATTTAATATTCCTTGAGCAGAGTCAACTACATTTGACATATATTGTCAAATAGTCTAACTGCATGTAACAATGTGGGCAACTTTAAGAAAATTTTTATTTCATAAAATAAGCTTTTGTCCTATGACCATTTTGCGCCTTTATAATTCATAAGATATTCCTCATAGTCATGTTATTTAATAGATCCCTCCAGCTTGCTTTAAGGAGGTGCTACAATATATTTCCCTGACACTTGCAGATTAATGACCAGATCTATGAAAAGGAAGTAGAGGGAGACTAACTGATTGGCAGGAGCCAGGGTGGCTGCCTCCATATCTCAGTAGGAGAAAAAGCAATGACAACTGCCTCTAGTTATATCCCTCTCCCTGGTTGAAAATATGGGGTGGGAGGACATGGCAGAAGCTGTTGCTTTGAAATCAATCAGGTAAAACTTTTCAATTGATCTGCCTGGAATCCCTACTCTAGGGCTTTGAGAAGCTATCTCAGCTATTTACTTTATTATCAGGAATAAAGAGGTAACTAAGGGAAATTAAATGCATCCATATGCAAGATTAAAAAGGTGTCATGCTTCCTACTCAGTGCATTCAATGCTGATGCTTGATATAGTCAGGTTAGGATTTAAAGTAACAGTTGAAAACTTGCTTCTGATTATACCTAATGTGGTTAACTGCACTTACTCAAGTGTAATGTGGGAATGGAGAAAACAAAACAAGGCAAAACAAAGCAACTGTATTCGTCTTCTTGGCCTGTCACAGCAAAATATGTAGAATGTGGTTTAAATAACAGAAACTTTTTTTTTTTTTTGCATGCCTGGAGACTAAGAAATCCAAGATCAAGGTGTTGGCTGTTGGGTTTCTGGTGAGGGCTCTCTTCCTGGCCTGCAAACAGTGCCTTCTCACTGTGTCCTCTTTGCTGGAGATAAGGAATGGACACTCTGGCACCTCTCCTATCAAGGACCCTCACTCTGAACTCCACTATTGACCTCATTAAATTTTAATTACCTCGATAAAAGTCTTATATAGGCTTCAACATATGAATTTTGTAGTCCATAGCCATAACTAAAAACCTATAAGCAATTTGTCTGTTTAACAATGAAGGTGAATGAAAGGAATGATGTGATATTCTTGCATAATGCTGCATAAAGACTTTCCTTGAACCAGAGATACTGTTATCACCTGGGAGTGTGTCAGAAATGCAAACTTTCAAGCTCCATCCTAGACCTACTGAATCAGAATCTGCATTTTAACAAGATCTCTAAATAATTTGTATGAACAGTAAAGTCTGAAAAAATGCTATTGTAGAATGTATAATCAAAATGAGGGTTAATTTTGTTTATTTTGGAAACTTCTCCTATAATCAGAATCACCAAAATGATTTCTTATGACAATAGTAGCAGTCTTAGGAAAAACTGGGTTAGAAAATTCAATAATATTATTTTTGCTATTGCAGGCAAAAGTAATCTATTGATTAAATTTCACACCTGACAATTTGTTAATGTGTCCTATGATAGACTATTAGATTCCTTGCCTGGAAAGTTTAGAAAAAAAATATAACCCTGGACATAAACTAAAACTTTGGTTAATTGTACCATTAGCTTAAAGCATGCTATTTATCTTTTACAAGTGTTCTGTGGTTAAAAATGGCATTATTTTTGAAATAAATAACACTTTAAAGTAGGCATATATTTTCAACAACACAGGGAGTATGACATTACTTATAATGGAATTTTCAATTATGTAGCATTTCAAAGTAAGTTTAAAAAATTTATTCCATAATGTCAAAAATGTAGAATTATACCCACAAAGCTTAATATTTTGGCACAGTCCTAGAAGAGTGTTTAATAAATCAAAAACCCTTCTCATAACTGACATTTATAGGTCCCAACCATATATTTCCTTAATATTCTGTCAAAACACTAAAACAAATGAAATATGCAAGAGAATATAATTTTCTTTGCCAATGAGAAACAAAAGATAACCCTACTATGAGCCTTCACAATACTAGCATTAAGAGATCCCTCAAAAAGCCAACAGATGCTTTTCAGATCATTATTTGAGGTGAACTCTAAATTAAAATGACATAGTTCCCACATAATAAAGTGTGAGAATTTGAAAGAATATATTTTGCTGTTAACATACATTCCAGTTGGCTTTATAGTACAATGTTCAAATTTATGCTGAACTCTTAATGGCTGCTTCATTAAAAAAGCCATGTAGATTAATAATGGCATGATTTACATAATTATTAGCTAAATTGCCAACAACTATAGAGTCCATGTTGCTAAATTATAAGGTTTTCAAAATTTAACTACATTTTTGGTTTGTATGTTTTCAATCTGAGATACAGTGCAAACTGTAATAACTTCTGTTTATAAGGAATGTAGCGAATACAATGATATGATAAAGCATTAGTGCTGGATTACAGGCTCTGGGCTTATTTATCATAGAGATCTAAATAGGCAGATATTTTTGGGAGGGCCCATTGAGTATCTGAGGAATAGAGCTGTGTGGGAGGTGACACCAACATGTCATCACATACTTGAGGGGATTGTACAGCACAAGGCATAATGTCTAATCCCTCAAAAGTGTGATTATTTCATGAAAACCACACCCCACTGAGCTGCCTTATTGCCATTATAAAAAATTTTTATTACAGGAGGCGCTTTTGTGTTTCAAGAAGATGAATTCCACACTTTAGAATGTTAAACAGCAGTTTCAGCAGAGTTCTGTAGTTCACACAGATTAATCTACCCCTTTGGAATATTCATGATTCAATCAGAATGCTCTCGAAGTCTCAGCAATTTTACCATTGTAAAATAAACTAGGTACATTCTGAAGAAACAGCCTTTGCCTCTCAAATGCCTTCATTAATTTTTTTAGAGTATTTTATGGATTCTTTGATGATCAATGAACACCTCTCTATGAAAGAGGACACATTCCACTAAAGCAAAATTGGTATTGAGACAAACAGGATAAAGCCAAAACATTATCAGGCAAAGTGCTTTGACAATGCAAATCAAATGCACATGGTTTAATTATAATTGTATATTAACTGAAGAACTGGAGATTATAAATGATGTGTCTCTGGTGGAGAGTTCGGCTGAGTACATTACATATTCATTAGTTCTCCATTTTTATTCACCAAATGTCCAGTTCTTTCTCCTACACGCCAGGCATTTTGCTTCCATGACGGAAATGAATATTTTGAATTCAGAAGACCATGTTTATATAATAAAAGGCAACAACCAGACTCAGAAATTCAAGGGTTGAATGTTTTCTCTCATATGCAGAAACTGGAGCAAAATAAGGGGAAAAAATGGGGAGGTGAATGTCGTGAAAAGAAAAGGCAGATGAGTGGTGTAGGAGGCTGAGGGGAAAGAAAAAGGATGGGAAAAGGAAGGGGACTGACCAAATGTACATACTAAATGTACCACAAAAAATTCTGCCTTTATGTGTATCTATACAGCACCAATTAAAATAGATTAGAAAAAAGACCAGTAGAGTAGAGGAAGAGGAACAGCAGAGGAAGAGGAAGGAAAAAGGAACTACTGGGGACTGAAATGGAGCACCTTTTATTTCATGTATATATGGTAATGTCAAAATGAGCCCCACTATTACACGTAACTGTAATGAGCCGATAAAACATTTTTAAAAACAGAACAAAACTAAATATTAAATATCACAAATGTTTTTCCACTAAACTGCGTACTTTTATCTGATTAGCAGATTGTATTGTTTTCTTAATAAGGCCAGAACATTCTATAAAGACTGTTCAAAGACCAGATTTAGAGACAGTATCAAAGAGTCCCTAAAGATGTTCACTTTTTACTGATGATGAAGTGGTGAAGGGGGTCAGGTAGTTGTAAATGACTTTCCCAGATCCCACACTTAAAGTGAATTACCTAATTTATTACATTCACTAAATGACTATTTTAACAGACATGGTACTTAACATTTTCTAAGTATGTACTGATTTTTCTTTTTCTCTGAAGTAAACTCATCATTTTTATAATGTAATAGTTTTTTGGCATACACAAGATGGTTATTAAGCTAAGAGGCAATTGTATTACATAATAAAAGACACATAGGAGTCAACATTTTCCAATTGCTGATGCCCATGCGTTGGTTATGAACTAAAATTCCACAAAAAATTCTTCCTAAAAATATCAGTTTGATAATTTGATTGACTGCCTGTTAATTTAATACTGACTTGATCTAGTGTATCAGTTAAACCCACTTATACAAGTATACTGACATCTACGGCAGCTCAAATCCACAGGGAATAACTGTTCATATTTCGTCTTTTATCTAGGAATGGTCATAGTTAATACATTGAAACTCCTTGATATGAAATATGTAGTTTTATTAAATTAATATTAGACAGCAAAATAAGGGAAAGGATGGAGTGATATGTAGTTTTCCAGAATCTTCTCAAATGTTTTCTGGGGAATCATTTTAAAATTATGTCTGTGATTAGCTGGCTTCTCTGATTCATTAACACACCATTTTTAAAAGTAGTAAATATGGGGCTGGAGAGGTTGTTCAGTGGTTACGCCACTTGCCTAGCACATGCAAGAATGTGGGTTCAAACTCCAGCACGACATACAGAAATGAAGTGTATAAGCAACAAAAGCCACATGAAAAACTAAATAAAACTTAATTCTCTCTTTCTCTCTCACTCTTACTGTCCCTTTCTCTCCTAAAAAAAAAAGAAAAAATAGGGGCTGGAGAGGTGGCTCCATGGTTATGGTGCTTGCCCAGCATGCGCGAGTTCGCATGTTCAAATCCCAGCACCACAAACAGTACTAAGTGTCTGAGCATCAAAGGCCACATGAAAAACTAAATAAAAATTGATTCTCTCTCTCTCCCTCCATCTCTCACTGTCTCTCTTTATTAAAAAAATACAAGAAAAAATAAAGAATGGTAAATGTATCAGAACAACCAGAGAGAAATCACCAGAACTGGTTAAATAAAACACGCATCAGATCTTATCAAAGGACCAGCCACTTTAAGAAATAAAGTGCCTCTTATAAGAAACACTATGTAAGAGGATGAACATGATTAGGGAAATATCCTCATACCCAGGAGAAACATGACTCATGCCAACTGCTTTACAGAAGGTACACCCATGCAAAGGTGGTCACCTGACCACACAGAGTCCACCTCCCCACACATCATCTGATGATGTCATTGTTCTGCTCTACAAATGTGGTGCTTCCTATGAATCAAAATTCCTAGTGAGGCATCACCAGTTCAGAAACTAACACTTCGAAATACTCCTCCTGTTTGGATAGTGGAGCTTAGCTAAGGATTCTAGATTCTGGGCTTCAAATAACTTTTGCAGAAGGCAAACAAAGAAAAGGGAGGCTTGAAGGAAAAGAAACAGAAAAGTTTGCTCTACAGAACAGTTAAAACAGACCACCAAAAGAGGAAGTAGAGTGTTTCAGTAGTGGGTTTCTAGGAGGGTCATGATATAGCAAGGTATTGGTGTGTCTTACTCAGGCTTGCCCTGTTAAGCTGGGTACTAACAGCTCCTGTCCTTCAGGGGCCCAGGTAGAAGCAGGCATTTCCTTGTACCTCAATGGCTTCTACCTCAGTAGCAGAACAACGTACGGTCCTCTCTTCTGGAATTCTAGGATCCTATTCTGCATAAGAAATGATAAACCTATTGGGTCATGTTTATCTATATCCAAAACAAATGATACTATCTCTCCCAGATATCATTTGCATTTTAGTGCCTGCTTTATGTGAGACAATTATAATAGAGAAAGAATGCTGGACATGTTTGGTACACTGTCAGCTCCAGTTTGGGATTAGGTGTCCTTAGAGAAGTCTGGCAGGTAACAGTGTGTCTTTCTGTGCAAAGGTCAAGTCAGGTGAGGAATTCTTGTTGGATGCAGGCAAAAGCTGGGATTTGGATGAAAAATTAAGCATTATTTTACATTTACCTAAGCTAAGAGCTAATCATTTCACTTGAGAAAAGACACATGGGATTCACCATTTACTAATTATAGCTGACTATGCATTGGCTGTGAATTGAAATTCCACAAAGATATTTCTTCCTAAAAATACCAGTTTAATAATTTAGATTGACTGCTCGTTAATTTGTTCACTATTAACTTGATCTAGCTAATCAGTTAACCTATTAATATATCTATGACAACTCCATGGTAACATCTACAGTAACCAAAGGTATCTCTATTGACATCGCCAGCTCTCTCAGAAGACTCACTTTGCTTCTTCACAGATATAGATAAAGCAATTCTCAAGTTCATATGGAATAATAGGAGACCCAGACTAGCTAAAACATTACTCTATAGGAAGGAAGAAGTAGGGGGTATCTCAATCCCTGACATGAAATTATACTGCAGAGCTGGTATTGGTATCAAAACAGAACCGAAGACCAGTGGAACCGAATAGAAGATCCTGAGACAAACCCCCATATCTTAAACTATTTGATATTTGATAAAGGGGGCAAAAGCATAGTGTGGAAGAAAGATAGCCTGTTCAACAAATGGTGTTAGACAAATTCGACAGCCATGTGTAGACAACTGAAGCTGGATCCTTATCTTTCACCCTGCACAAAAATTAAATAAAAATGGGCCAAAGATCTGAATATTAAGCCAACAATTTTAAACTTACTAGAAAAAGAAGCAGGGTCAACACTACAGGACATAGGAGTCGGCAGCGCCTTCCTCAACAAAACTCCTATGGCTCAAGCAGTAAAGTCAAGAATAAATGATTGGGAAGTTTTGCACAGCTAAAGATCTAGTCAAGAGCATCATGAGAGAACCAACAGAATGGGAGAAAACCTTTGCCTGCTACACCTCAGACAGAGGGCTAATATCCAGAATATACAAGGAACTAAAGAAACTAAACATCAAACTCACAAATAATCCAATCAATAAATGGGCTATGACTCTTAAAAGAAACTTCTTACCAGTGGAAGTCCAGAAAGTCCATAAGTATATGAGAAAATGCTCTACATCATTAGCAATTAGAAAAAAGCAAATCAAAACTTCAGAGAGATTCCACCTCACTCCTGTTAGAGTGGCAAAAATGAAAAATTCTAATAACAACAGATGCTGGAAGGGCTGTGGGAAAAGAAGAACACTGTTACACTGCTGGTGGGACTGCAAACTAGTTCAACCACCATGTTTTTATGTTTTTTTTTTTGGTGGGGGGTTCAACCACCATGGCAAGCAGTGTGGAGAATCCTTAAAAAAATAAGGATGGAACCACCTTATGACCCAGCTATGCCACTCCTGGGTATTTTCCCAAAAGAGTTAGAATCAGCATTATTATAGTGATGTGGCTTCGTCAATGTTTATAGCAGCTCAATTTACTATAGCTAGACTATGGAACCAACCCAGATGCCCCTCACTCGACGAGTGGATACTTTGGTACATATACTCAATGGAATACTACTTGGCCATTAGAGAAGACGATATTATGGCTTTTGAGATCAAATGGATGGAGATGGAAAGAATTATGCAAAGTGAAGTATCCCAATCTCAGAGACTCAAGGGCCAAATGGTTTCTCTTATCTGTGGAAGCTAGAATACATCGGGAAGCAGTATGTTAGACGGGAAAGCTAATAATAACTTCAAATTGTATGATTCTTTTCGCAACAGGGAGATGACTCCCTAGAATACTTGGAGGCATAGGCTGGGGGACAGGGTGGGGGGAGGGCTTAGGAAAATCACCTAGGAGACTGGAGGAACTGAATATAGGGTAATCATCTCAGAAAGTGATGTCTGACGTCTACGAGATATCCATTTAACTCAGCGGTTCTTCTGGGGGAAACAGCAACATGGGGAACCCAAGCTGGGCATCCATGACATGGCATTTGCCCTAGATAATTAAATATATATTCATTTGTTCTGGAATATTTGATAATGTTTCCCCCTCAATTGTAACTCTATATCATCTAATAAATAATAAATTAAAAAAAGACTCACTATGCTATGCTTTACTGTTTTTGTTTATTCTTACACTTTTTTTTTCAAAGAAAGAGAGAGGGAGAAAGAGAAAGAAAGAATCAATTTTATTTATTTTTCTATCTGGCCTTTGTTTCTCAGACACTTAGTTGTGTATGTGGTGCAAGGGCTTGAACCTGGGTCCTCGCACATGCCAACAAGCACTTCACCACTGAACAATCTCTCCAGTACACTCTTAAATTACTGATAATAACAAATAGGATGACAAAACTTGGCAGAGAAAATTAAATAGAAAGCTATGGGTAGGGGCCTAGGATAAAAAGTTGAGGGAGATGGAGAGGTGAATAAGAATGCAGGTAAGAATGGAAGAAGCCTGATCAAGAGGAGAGAGCACTGTACTGCCTTAAGACCTCATCTTCCATCTAAAAGGGACCTTGGATCTTGGGCAAGTTGGTTGGAACAAGCCTGAATTTGCTCACTACCAAGATGGGAAAATCAATTAGACACTAAGTTGTCACGCAGGATAGTCAGTTGGACTAAAAGCTCCAGAATATAGGCAACTCTTTATCTGCCCTGGTTACCACTGTGTCTTCCACCAAGCATGGATTTCATATTTTAGACACTTAAGTGTTTAGCAAACTAAGGATAGTTTCACAGTCAAAAGAAGGTGCAGTTATCAATTATTTTGCATTGAGAGCTACACCAGATACTATATATGTTTAAACTTTGTTTCTAAGATACTAAAAGAGGATGTAATTTCAGAACCAAAAGATAATGGATACTCTTAAACATTTACTTTACATCATATTTGTATAGAATTTTATTTTCTTCATGTGTTTTTGCAGTGCTGGGGATCAAACTCAGGGCCTTGTGCAAGTTAGGCAAGTGTTCTCCCACTGTGTTTCGTACTTAGACCCTCGTTTGCTTATATTTCCAATGCATCACTTCCTTATATTAAACACCTGAAACTCATGCAACCCTGAGAGCATGAAAGAATACCTTGAATCTTCATGAAGGAATATTCATCAGTATTGAATCTCATTAAATAGGATACAGCCAAAATTTATTCAAAAAGCAACCACCAGGTGGGAAAAAATTAAGTAAAAAAATTAAACTCATTCTTCTTTATAAATAAATCTTCTGATTTATTTATATTATTATTGAGTTACATGTACACATGCATACAAATAATCATACTATATACATGTATAAATAAACAATACATATATCTTCATAATGTGTACATATAGCTACATATATACGTTTGTATATGTAGAGTTGTATTGTGTATATATGTATACACACACATATATGCTGTGTCTGTTTATATATATGTGGTATATATGTATATAAAATTAATCTACTACTGTGTCACTTATTTTCTTGTATGGCAAAAAAATTCAAGGGCTTCAGAGTAAATAGATTTGATTCTCATTCAGATATCTTCCAGCTATATAATTTTGAAAAAGCTTACTTGGTCATTTCAATTTCCTCATTTGTAAGTGAATGAAATATTACTATGTTGTAGTTATTATGAAGATTAACTGTCATCATGTACATCAAATGCTGCTATTGGTTGAATGTGGTTTGCCCTCCCAGGGTTTTTTGTTGGAAGTATGATGTTCACTTTGGTGATGTGGCAGTGATATGAAGGCTTTATGAGCTGGAGCCTAGTAGGAGTCTGCAGGATTTGCGGGGAACAGCCATTGGAAGGGATTAAGATAGTTTTCATGGTACCCCTGAGCTCTCATGA
Source organism: Aplodontia rufa (assembly GCA_004027875.1). NCBI lineage: Eukaryota > Metazoa > Chordata > Mammalia > Rodentia > Aplodontiidae > Aplodontia > Aplodontia rufa. Next base: position 27,456 of record PVKS010016897.1, read on the forward strand.
GGTCAGAGTGAATCATCAGTCTGTGAATGTAGCTCACTGGTAGAGTGATTGCCTAGCATGATGGAGGCCTTGGATTAAATACCTCATACAGGTGTGGGTGTGAAAGGAGTGGAAAGTGTGTATTGTTCTGAGGCAAATTCAACCCCTGGGTTGTTCTTTGGCTTGTTTTTAGTTGTGATCCCTTGGATTTGCATGTGCTCCCAGTGCCACCATGTTCTGACACACCCAGAGTGGCCCTCCTTAGTGGCAAAATCAATGGAACTGCCTAATCTTATACTTTTGGACTCCCAAATTGTGAAATAAATAGGCCTCTTTTCTTTATAAGGTTAGCCAGTCTCAGGTATTTCATTGTTAACAAAATCTGACTAATACAGATGCCTAACATAATGTCTGACTCACAGAAAGTACTCACAAATATTAATTTCCTTTCATTTTCCTTCAAGTTACCTTTTCTGCATAATTTCTTATTTATGGTTACTTATCCTTACTTTACAAATTAAAAAGGTAGGCTTCACAACAGTAGCTGAATAGTATTTGAAGGAAGGATAGATAGTTTTATAAGTGCACATTGTTGCAGATTCTTTTTTTCAGGGGAAAGCATAGAAGGTTTTATCTTTAAATGCAAGGCTGATCTTTAATCGCACACATTTTCTTTCTTGATACAAATACCTTAATAATGTAGGTCATGAAGGCTAGAAATGAAATGCTAACATGGGCTGACCTTCTATTTCCCTGTAACATTTATATCCTACACAATTGTTGCAGTAGAATGATATGATGTTTTATGCTATATTCTTAGTTCAAATATAGGCTTTTAAAAAAATTGATACCATTCAACTCGAAGGTACTGTTCTTTTATTTTAAAAATTACATTTACTTATGTTGGATAAATCAAAGAAATTGACCTATAACTGATTACATTCTGGATTACAAGCAATAATCTCTAGCAGTCTAAAGTCAAGGAAAAAATACTGGAAGGCTTTTAGTGGCTTTCAGAGAATTAATGCAGCTAGACAGACAATAGAAGAAAGTCTGTCCAGCCTGTTCCTGCATCCATAGTCTTTCCTTCTGTCATCATATCTCTCACAGAATGCTCCAAGCCACGGAGTAGCATCTGACTGGGCAAGTTTAGGTTATGTGTCATCTCTTAGCTGACCCAGGACAGAGAGAGAAAGCATATGGCATCTTTTTTTACTGTGATGGCTGGTAAATACTGGGGCTTACACTCACACCAAACTTATGCATACTAGACAGAAGCAATTCTCCAAATCTAATGTCACTTCATTAGGAAAAACAAAGGTACCTAGGCTGACAAAAATGATAGTTTTCAACTAGTAAAGTCATGACTGACTCGTCTGAAAAGAACAGAAAGTATACATGCCAATGAGGCCTGTAAATTGGAAAGGGAGCATGATGAAATTTGAGAATTAAATTTTTATGAGTATTCACATGTTTGATTAAAAACTCTGATAATGATATTAAACATAGAAATTATAGAAAATTTTGAATTAAGAGAAAGAATGTATACGACAAGACAATATTTGCATCTTCATTAATGATTACTTTAATAAAAAGTTATCCTTATATTATAAATCAAAACATTATTTAAATAATAGCAATATAAACATCTCTTGGTATCTGAGGGTGGTTGGTTCCAGCATCCTTTCAGATACTAAAATTTTCCATGGTCAAGTCTTATTCATAAAGGGTATAGTATTCGCCTATAACCTAGGCATATCCTCTGACATATTTAAAATTAGCTGTAGATTACTTATAATATGAAATGCGATGCAAATGCTATGTAAATAATTTTTATACTATATTGTTTAGAGAATAAAGGCAAGGGAAAAGTTCTATAATGTTCAGTGCAGATAAATTCTTTTTCAGATATTTTCTATCTGTGGTGGTTTGAATCTAGAGATATAGAACTCACTGATAAAGAGGGCCAACTGTATATTTATCTACTTGGCATGTTAAGTTACAATTAACCCAAGTGGTATAATCTTGAAACAAAGCTCCTAAAGTCCTTGGATTTCTTAGTGATAGGAGTGTCTTGCTATTCATAAGGACCACCTTTGGATCAAACTTGAGTTTATCTTACTGAGGCAATAATACAGGCCTGATAGCTTCAGATTAAGGCTGTTCTCCAGAAAGACCATGTGATTAGGGGGTTGCTGAAGGGGAGACGAGGTAGGGGGTATGGATTAAATTCTGTAAAAACTTGGAACAAGATTTGATGAACTTCCAGGTTGGTGACCACACTGAAGTGCTGGGAGGTAGCACACCCAAAGACAGCATGGAAGGTGTGTGATGATTCCCTCACACACACTTGTCCTAAGCATGTCTCTTAAGTGCCTGTTTCTATGTTGAACCCTATGTTACAAACTGCACAAAATAAGGTGTGTCTGTGAACCATTCTAGCAAATTATTGAAACTGAGGAAGAGGCCCTAGTAACCCCCAATTAGAGCCTTCTGTCAGAAGAACAGGAAGCCCTGACTTGCTATTGGCAACTGAAGTGGGACCTGCCATGTTGGACTGAGCCCTTTAACTGGGATCTGTTACTGACTATAGGTAGTAAACAAACTGGATTAAATGGTAGGAAACCCAGCTGATGGCAGGCCAGTTGGAGAATTGCTTGGTGTGAAAGAAATGCACACCTTCAGTATCAGAAGTGTATGTGTAGAAAAACTGTTTCCCAGTCTAAGAGATGATATAATCAATTACCTGAAAATAATAAGGGATCAAATCTTTATCTTTTCTCTTAAAAATGATTATTACCTGAGAAATTTTGCCTAAGATTACTGTCTTTCGTTGGATAATCTAATTTAAAACAGCCCATTTCCAAACAATTAATCTTGGGAGCTAAGGCGAACAGATTTTTATCACTTTAGAGTGTGCAGCTCAAAATGTGAATACTTCAAATAACCAATCTCACACTTGCTTAATCTACCAAGTGAGCTGAAGCTTGAAAATCCGTATCTCCCTGGGAGGATGGTGTTCTAACAAGTTAGGAACATGGTTGAAACACCTGATTTTCTTCTTGTTTTGGTAACAGATTTACATATGCACTGTCTGCTAATACTGGAATGAAAATGAGTTAATGGGTTCAGCATAGATGCTAATTAGTTGAATTTAAACACATAGACACAGAATTTGTCCTTCTTACCCTCACAAAACATTTCCTTAAGGGTGAATTAAATTTATCTTGTTTCACATGCTGAAATCCTCTACCAAATGAGAAATAGAGTACTTTTACAAATAACTAGTAAGACTGCATTATTAACTGTGAAGTGGATTTCAGATATAACCAGAATTTTACACATGAACTTCTGAAAGGGATAAAACAGGTGGGAGAATGAAAGGTCTAATGAAATTTTATTTTGTGAATTTATATAGATAAATTATATTATTTTGTATATTTATTTACACAAATTTATAATTATGTATTATTAAAATACGAGGGCTTTCCATGTACATCCTCCTAAGCATTTTTGAAATGATGTAATTTGCAAACAATAATACTCTCCACAGTATACATAATCAGGTACGTGCTCAAGCTACCTTTGTTTTGCTCTTCTTGGGTCCATTTTTGTTGCTTATTATCTCTATTAAATTTAGAGAACAGTAACGCATGAAATATAAGTTAATATCTAAGATATGCTTCCTTTTTGACACTCAAATATTGCTTCTTTCTTCTTACTTTGTCTTTCTGTCACTCTGCCCAGTAATGTGATTGTCCAAAGATCCATTTCCACTTTTCATAATTTCACACTCTTTAAAATTCTATTTCTTACTTTTTAAAAAAGTGTATTGTTCCTATAATATCACTATTTACTTGTATGTTATTGCACAGTGGAACAAATGTTGCTTTGTAGAATAAAGAAGTTGAAACCCTTTCATATGCTAAGTTTACAAAACTAAATTTCTTAGCATATGTAGTGTACTATGTTCCTTTGTCTTTAAACTACTGAAAAAGAGGTTTTAGAAGACTTTAAAAAAATCAACTACAAAATCTACTCTTGGAACAGCAAAAATTATCCCTATATTACATGCTATAAGAAATATTAAGATAATATAAAGAACCAGGACTATCAGTCTTCTGCTGTTATGTTCCATCATTACAATCATTTCCATTGAAGCTAATGATATTCAATTAGCTAATATGTAAATCTACTCAATTTTTATTAAAGCGTAACCAGTTCATTAGAATGAAGCTCACAATTACCTTTCAAAGATTTCTATCAATTGGGAAAAGATCATTGTGATAAAAAATGAATATTTTATTACATTATGAAATTTATTCTGGAATCAATACTAGCAGAAGTTCTTTCTGAAGATATATAATATAGATACACTGGACAATGAATCACATTTTTCATATGTGTGACTTTGTGTTTTTATAATTCCTTTGTGTAATTTTATATATTTATTATTGATATAACTAGCTTAATAAAAATGAATTAAAATGTTTTTGTATACTCAGTTCTTCATTTTTATTTCCAGAATGCCCATCTTCATTCTGCAAGGCCAAGTCCTCTGCTAGCTAAGGCTCAACTCAAATGTTGTCTATTCTTGGAAGTCTTTTGATCTCCAGCAGGAACCAACCCTGAATCTCACAAAAAATAGTAGTTCTCCATCTGTGGTTAAAAGATAGATGTCAGGTACATTCAGGATCTGCTGATCTGCATAATGATTATGGTGCACTGGAGTTGTAGAGCAATTGGCATACATTTTATTGGTATCACTATTCTCTAGATTGTTAGTTTTGTTTTTTTTTTTTTTGCAATTTATTCATATTACCTATGTCTGATCTTCTTTTAAAGGTTACTCTTGAGTGTGGAATCCATGCTCACTATTTTCATTTTTTTTTTCTCTTGCAGTCTACTAGGGGATTTTGGGTAGAATGTGTTGAATAAAGCCAATGAGTTAAGAAAGGAGGAAATGAATGCCTAGGTGATTTTTAACAGCAAAGTTATGTTTCATAATACCCAACTTGCTAACAATGATTTTATATATTTTTACCTAGAATTTTTCTAATATTAGGGCAGCAGTTAGTAAGCAGTTATAGAGAAAGATGAATTAACATCCACCTGGTGATTAATACTACTACTTGTATAATTAATTCTACAGCATGGTTCACAAGATCAGTTTGTCTCACGCGTTATTTCAGATTATTAGTGGCCATCTGTGTGCTTGGTGTTGAGAAGGATTCTGAGGCTGTATACAATTGTCCTGGGCACTGTGATCTTTGCGTACTATAGCTAAGGGAATGAGAAGGTGGGGAATGTGGGCTGGGATGTGATATTTCCTCCCATCTTTGAAAGATCAGAATATCCTTTAGGTGTTACAAACATATGAAATTCCATCAGAAATTAAATGCTTGCAGGGACTATAGAGGTGAACATAAGTAAACAAAGCAGCTAAGGGGGAGCTTGGGTTAACTGGAGAGATTTCTACATTAGAGCATCACTAACTAGTCAGGCCTGGCTGGCTGACCATTTTCTTAATTTTCAAAAAACTTTATTAAGGTCAAATTTAAAAAATGTCTGCTTATTATACCTTGTAAACTTATTTGGATTCTTGTTCTCTATCTCTGTATATTTCTTTCTCCTTCTCATTTTCCTCTTCTCATTATCCTCTGGGATTGTGCAAATTGATTTGTTGACTTAAACAGAAAATTACTAAATTTTTATTTATGCCTCCTATGTGTAGAAGTGAGCCTCCATGATAGATTTTTGTCATTGTCTTTGTCACAGAAAAGGCAGTTTAATAAGCCCTTTGCTGGCTATTTTGTTTGAAGGTGACACCTTCTACAGACCTTGTGGTGAAAGACTAAACTGGAGAATTGAAGGAATATACTGAATATTCTTTTAAACTTCAAAATTCTCAGGTGATGAATTACAGTTCATTGGAATTTGAAACATACTTTGTTTAACAAATGGGAAGACATTGGGAAGAAAAAGATATCAGAAAAAATTCTCTAAATATTTTGAATGCACTTTAAATTGAGTAGTATTTGAATAAATATAGTTCAGTGAAAGGAAATAATTTTTATTATTTCTAATGTTTTGCCTTAAAATTTCCCTTCTCCCAGAAAAATTCCCAATCACACTCTTAACAATTATACAAAAAATTTCTTTAATACAGGGTGTCATAGTTTAAAAATGAGGTGTACCTCCAAAATCTCATATGTGAGACAATGCAAGAAGGTTCAGAGTGAAATGATTGGGTGCTGAGGGTTGTAACCCGATCAGTGGATTAATCTACTGATATGAATTAACTTGGTGGTAACTGGAAGGAGATAAAGGTATGGCTGGAGGAGATAGGCCCCTGGGGGGTGACTTGGGGTTTATATTTTGTCCCTGGTTAGTGGAGACCTCTTTCTGCCTCCTGATTCCCATGTCCTGAGCTGCTTTTCTCTGCCACACCTTTATACCTTAATGCTCTGCCTCATCTTGGGCCCAGAGCAATGGAGATGGCCATCTATGATGGACACCTTTGAAACTGGGTCCCTAAATAAACTTTTCCTCCTCTAAAATTGTGCTTGTCAGGTCTTTTGGTCACAGTGGTAGAAAAACTGGCTAAAACACCTGGTAAAAATGTTGGTCTGATATTTTTTATGGTTTCTGACTATCCCCTCTAAAACTCATATTGAAATTTAATTGCCAATGTTACAGTATTAAGAGGTGAGATGCTTAAGAAGTGATCAGGACATGAGGGCTTTGTCCTTCTGAATGGGGTAGTGCTGCTGACTCAGAAATGGGTCAATTACTGCAGTAGTTCATGCCCCTTTCTCCTGTTTCCCACCAGTCCTTCTCTTCTCTCTTTCTTTCCCTTACCAATGTTGGACTATCTCACCTCTAGAAGCGTGAGTCTAATAAAAGTCCCTTTTTATAATTTTATCTGTTAGTTGTTTTCTGTTATAGTATCAGAAAATAGAGTAAGATAACATCCTTAACAATTACAGAAAACTCAAGAGCATTCACCATGAAAAAAAAAAAGTTCCCCTCTCTTTTCCTTGAAAGGCTGTTTTCACCCATCATGTACTAGTAACTAATAGAGTCTGCTAACCCCAGAGCAACAACAACTCACCTGTGAAGGAGTATAATTGTTGCTTGAATGGTTTGTATATAAATACTAATACCTGTTCTACCTTATTTAGGCCAGTAAATCTCTTCAGAAGTTCTAAGTCAAGCAGCTTGACCACTAGCTGTTATAATTAGGTCAGACAAGGAATGCAAACATTCTGCCATTAACCATGTTTCTCAACTCTCCAGATTTTAAAACATACCCCCAACTGGCCGAAGGTTAACATTTATGACCCACTGTCCATACCACAGCAGGTGGAGTGATTTTCATTTTACTTGAGTTTATTTAAAGTCTAATATATGCTGAACTAGCAACATGATTTGCATTTAAATGACAGAAAATTAGGCCTGCCTCTTGGGTGGAATCAGGAGTCTCTGGTCTTTTGGGGAAAAATGGCAAAAGCCAAATTAAAAAAAAAAGGAAAAACAAAAAAGAAAACAGCAATAACAATAAAAACATTATTGACAATAAGATGACTTCCAATATAGTTATTTTCCTTATGCATTTCTATGATAAGCCAAGGAAAGTCCATTTATTTGTGTATTCAATTTGATCCTTGATCTTTTTTCTTGGACCACACATAGATGCAAGCTCAGCAGGGTAGGAGAGAAATACATGTAAGCTTTCCTGGCTGGTAAGTGTGAATCAGTTTAAGAAATGAATTACATTTGAGATTGATCTCCCTTTCCATTCCCTGTGTTCACAAATTTCTGATGTCCCATTCTACCTTTTATGTTATTCGTGATGGAAAAAGAAATGGATATCCAAGATCAGAAACCAGGGTCTGGATTTGGGATTATGTGCTATCAGATGTGTATCAAAATCTAGTCTGGATTTGTCAACCATAGATTCTGGAGTTGTGGTTCCTTTCTGGATCCACGTCAGGTTACTGTGCTGAACTTTTCTATGAGAGGGGAATCCATCATCTAAAAAACCCCTAGTTCTTACCCATTACCCACAGCATAGAGTTAAAATTCTTCCCACAATATAAAATTCTCTCATGACTTGAGCTTTGTTAACATCTTTGGCAGTATCTTCCCTACTATCCTTGTTTGTATTCACAAATCCTCAAGACACAAACAACTACTTGCTAGTGAGTCCTACAACTTTATGCCTTTCTATATGCTGCTCCTTCTGTTTGGTTAATTCCTTCTTTTCTATCCTTTGAGAACTGCTACTTGTTAATTTTTAAGATTCATCTCAAGGGTCTCTTTCTTTTTAAAATGAACTACAATTGAATGTACTTCCATTGAGGTAAATATTGTATCTTCTGTATTCTGTCTTTATAAACTTTGTCATATTATATTGTTATTTGCTGTTATGGTTTGAAGATGTGGTGTCCTCCAAAAACCTCTGTGTTAATTCAGGAGGTGAAAAGATTAGATTATGCAGTTACAACTTTATCAGTGGACTCATCCATTTGATAATTAAGAGTTCCACTGGGTTACTGGCTAAAACTCTTGGAAGATGAAGTATGGCTAGAGGAGAAAGGCCACTGGCGACATGATTAAGGGCTTATATATTTTGTCCCTGGTTCCTCTTGCTTGCACTGTGCTTTCTGGCTATCATGATAAGAGAAGCTTTCACAAGTTCATTGTGCCCTTCTACTGTGATGCTCTGCTTCACCTCAGACCCAGAGAAACAGAGTCAGTCCACCATAAAATGAACCTCTGAAATCATGAGCTAAAAATAAAACTTTCCTCTTCTAAATTGTTTGGGTTAGGTATTGTGGTCAAAGTGACAAAGACCTAACTAATACAGAAACTGTTATTGAGATGTGGCCTGTTACTGTGACAAGACTGACCATGTGTTTCAGAAACATTTGGAACTGGTTTGTGGGAGGAGTTCAAAAAAGTTTGGAGATTCAGGGTAAAGCAGTCTTGGAATAGAGTAGGTAAAGATTAATGGGTGATTCTGATGGGAGCTCAGAAGACTAGAACACCAACAGAAACACAGCCAGTAAGACTGTGCTCATGAGGTTTCAGAAGGGAACAGGGACTCTATTGGAAATTACATTAGAGGTCACATACATTACATTCTGTCAAAGAATTTATCTATATTTTCCTCATGTCCTGTGACTTTCTATGAGGCTGAAATTAAAGGTAATGGACTAATTAATCCAGCAGAGGAAATCTCAAGGCAATACAGCATTTAGGCCCAGGTTTTGTTTCACCTTGCTCAGCTGTCCCAGGCACTCAGGCTACTGCAGTCATTACTCAAAGGGGGCCAGCTACTGTTTGAGCCAGGTACAGACCGTGACGTTGTCCACATGGTGGTGGTTCTGCAGGAATGCAGGGTACTGGAGTTTAGGGGTCATGGAAACTTCCACACAGAATTCAAGGGAAGTCCTGGAAGGCCAGGGAAATTGTAACATGGTTGGAATCCCTGCAGGCAGCCCCTAAGAGGGTAATGCATAAAGCTATGAGAAGAAAGTTAAAGCTGCAGTTTAGACCCCGGAATTAAGAAATGCCTTAACTTGGAAAGTCTGCTGAATAAAGCTGCTGGATGAAGAAAGAGCTAGCTAGAGAGAGAGAGAGAGAGAGAGAGAGAGAGACACAGACTGTGTGAGCTGCAACTGGTAAGATCACAGGGGTGGGACTGCCCAAGTCCTTTGGAGATCACTTTTGTGACAATGTACCTCAGATGCTATACATGAAGCTACAGAAACTAATGTTTTGGTCCCATCCCTTCTTTCTATACCCCTATTCCTACATTTTCAAATAGGAATATTTACTCTGTGCCATTGTATATTGATATATGTAACTTGCTTTTGATCTTTACAGGACCTTATAGCCAAGAATTTGTCTTGAGTGTCAGAGGAGACTGAACTTGGACTTTTGGGCAATGTTGGAACTTTTAAGACTATGGGGACTACTGGAAATGAACTAAATGCATTTCACATTTTGATATGGACAAGAGCTTTGGGCAGGGGGCAAGGGTAGAATGTTATGTTTTGGATATGTTCTGTTCCCTAAAACCTCATGATTAGAAGATGAAAAATATAACCTAATCACTCTATTGGTCCATTTGTTAGATTAATAATTTGAAAGGGCTGCTGTACTGAGTGTTAACTATAGGTAGGTGGGGTCTGGCTAGAGGAGGTGGGTCACTTAGGTGTCTTATCCCCACTGGCTCTTCCAGGAAAATTGCAGGGGGCAACTTATATCTATCATGTCCTTTTGCTATGATTCTCTGCATCACCTTGGGCCCAGAGTTATGGAGTTGGCAAATCAAGGACTAAACCTCTGAAACCATGAGTTCAATCTGCACTTTCCTTTGCTTTCACAACATGTACAATGCTTGTCACTTGCTTAGGTGAACTTTATTCCCTGGCAGCAATATTTACAATGAGGTTATTTGCTTGTCCATGATATTTTACATTTCTTTTGGGGGTACCCTATTGTAGGAGACCAGAATATGCCACCTTAATATAAGACCCAAGGAGAGCAAAGTATACCATCCCAAATATGCTTCCTTGAAATAGAATTACTTTGATTATTTTGGGAAATAACACAAAAATGGGAAGCTTCAAAATCAGTCTAAGTTCCCTTTTTTAAGAGACATTTCCATTTTAAATGAAATCTCCATTTCCCTCTGTACCAGGGAGAGGATGATTCCTAACCCCATAGCGACTCTTGTAAGAGATAAAGGATGATCTTAATTTGCAAAGCAACCTTTTTATCCTTTTTTACTTTTGCTGATTACCTTCCTAGAACTTCTCACCCCCATAAAATTTCTTTCTTTGCTTTAGTTGAATATGGTATACATGCCCAAGTCCAAAACACCCCTTTGAGTTACCTATCCTTGTGTATTCCTTTGTGTTACCTGCATGATACACAGGTTAATAAATTCTGTTTTTCTCTTTTTAATCTATCTTTTGTTTTGGATACCCAGTCAAGAACCTAAAAAGCAAGGAGGAAAAAGAAAGAGAAAGAAATTATGTCTCCTATATACTCTTTCAGAAAAAGAACCAAATTTGAAGCCATTTATTAAATAGCAGAATGACATTAAATGAAAATAAGAAAATATGAACATTGACATAATTTGCTTGTCAAGAAAAACTGGACTTTAAACAAAAAAGTAGAATCACTGTGAAACTTCTAGAAAGGAAATATTTTGACATTTTCAATGTAAGAAAAATTCAATAATTTCAGAATTTTTGCTTCTTATTTCAATTCTTGAAGTATATCTTGATTTAATAATATGCAAGTAATAATAATAATATGCAAGTCTGCATCCTCTAGAAATAAATGCCTTTAAAAAGCCAGGATCAGGACATCTAACACTTTTCATTACATATGTATAAATTCAATATATACTCAGTATAAACTTATTAACTGATAAATACTGAAGTCTTAATTGGTTATTTTTAAATTTCAAAGTTACTGGCATTGAATGTAAGAATTACTGAAGAAATGTTATTCTAGTAATCCCTTTTTATTAGAGCATTATAATTATACATAATAGATGGATTCATTTTGACAAAATCACACATGCATGGAAATGAATTTCAATCCCTGTTCCCCCTACTTTCCCTTCCCTACTCCCTCCCCCTATTCTCCTTCCTCTATTCTACTGATCTTCCTTTCACTTATTTATTTTTGATTGGTACTTTCTCTATACACATAAAGGTGAAATTCTCTGTGGTATAGTCCTGTTGGCATGTGCTGTGGTTTTGTTGAATTCATTCAATATTTCCTTGCCTTTTCCATTCCTTCTCCCTGCCTCTCGATTTCCTACTCTACTGATCTTCCAATATCTTCATGATATCTTGTGCCCGCTCTTTCTGTCCTTTATTTTTCTCTAGCTTCCAAATGTGAGAGAAAACATTTGACACTTGATTTTTCTGAGTCTGGCTTATCTCAGCATGATTTTTCCCACTTTTATCCATTTTCTGGCAAATGCCATAATTTCATCATCTTTTTTTTTTTTTTTAAGAGAGAGGGACAGAGAGAGAGAGAGAGAGAGAATCAATTTTATTTAGTTTTTTTCACATGGCCTTCATTGCTCTGACACTTTGTTGTGTACGTGGTGCTGGGGTTTGAACCCGCGTCCTTGCACATGTCAGGCAAGCGCCGTAACCACTGAGCCACCACTCCAGCCCCTTCATCTTCTTTATTGCTGATTAAAACTCCATTGTGTATGTGTACATGTATCACATTTTCTTTATTCATTCATCTACTAGTGGGCATATGGGCTGATTCCATAATTGAGCTCTTCTGAATTGTGCTGGTATAAACATTGAAGTGGCTTTATTTCTGTACAGTGCTGACTTTAGTTTTTTTGGGTAAATAACAAGGAGTTGGGTAGCTGGGTCATGTGCTGGCTCCATTTGAGTTTTATGAGGGTCCTCCTACTGTTTTCCAGTGTGGATGTAGTAGTCCGCAGTCCCACCAAAAAGTAAAAGTGTACCTTTTCCCCCATGACCTCACTAATATTTATTATTGTTTCTGCTCTTTATCATGCCATTCTGACTGGAGTGACATGAAATCTTAGTGTTGCTTTGATGTGCATCTATCAGATTGCTAGAGATATTGAACATTTTTTCATATATTTGTTGGGCATTTTGTTTCTTCTTTTGAGGAATGTCTGTTTAGTTCTTTTGCCCATTTGTTGATTGGGTTGTTTTTTTTTTTTTTACATTTTTTGAGTTCTTTATTATATTCTGGATATAAACCTATATCTGAAGAGTAACTGGCAAAGATCTTCTCCCATTCTGTAGGCTCTCTCTTCATGCTCTTAATCATTTCCTTTGCTGTGCAGAAGGTTTTTAATCTGATGACATTCACTTATTGATTCTTGGTTTTATTTCTTGAGCTTTAGGAGTTTTATTGAGGAAGTCAGTGCCTGCATTCATATGAAAAGTGTTGACCCCATGTTTCCTAATAATACTTAATAATTACTCTTACTAAATTATCTATTAAAAAGTTGACATTTATTATTAGTTGGTTATATCTTTCAGTTGGCCTATTTTTAAAACTACAGATGTACATATGTATGTTTGTACGTATACTTATTGCCTTTCTTTACCTAAATACCTCAAAATGCTGCACTTTAAGTTTGATATATTTAAAATTTCACTTGGGTTTAAATTCTGCTGGAATCTCAACATATATCAAAGCATGAAGAATGGTTTGAATGATTTCAAATGAGTAACTGTAATTTTCAGAGTCCTTTTTGTTTTTGGAATATTTGGTAAAATATTCCTCCTTTCGTTGAGCTTCAGGGATGTGTTGAAAGCATATTATTTTCATTTCCTAGGACTGCTGTGTCACAATACTTGATATCTTAAATAAATAAGACTTTATTCTTTCATAGATCTAGAGGACAGAAGTCCAAAATCAAGGTGTCCAGAGAGTTGTATTTCCTACAGAGACTTTTCAGGAGAATTATCCCAAGCCTCTTTGAGTTCTTAGTGGTTGTCAGCTTTCTTGGTTTGTGATTCACCACTCAAATCTGTGCTTTTATCGTCACATCACCTTTTGTGTCTCTTTTAACTTCAGTTTGTCTTTTATGAAGATATTTTCCACTGGATTTAAGACTCACCTGGAAAAATGTAGGACCACCTCCTTATATCAAAATCTTTAATTACATGTGCAAAAATCCTTTCTTCGAATAAAATAATATTCACAGGTTAAAGGGATGAGGATAGGAGTGTATCTTTTGGGGGTGCCATGATTCTGCCTGCATGCATGCATTTTTTATTTTTGTAACTCCATAGGAATGAAAGATTCTTTTTTGAATAAAGTTCGTGTGCATATTTTCCATTTCCTTCATATTTTCATCTGGTTGGATTTTGCAGCTATGAATTATAGGAGTACATTCATGGGTTACATTTGAGATTGGTTTCAGAAATAAATTCATTTTAGTGAGAGAGTTTTATTTTTATTTTTATTTTTGGTGGTGTTTTGTTTAGCTACTTAAGGAAGAATTACAGTTTTATTTACAAGTAATTGTATTATTTACAGATAGGCCTGCTTTTAACATGTAAGGGTGATCATAATGAAAGATTTTCTTTCCTTTCTGCAATAAATTACGTGTCAGTTTGTACAATATATCTTTCAATTGTGAAAGGAAAGAATCCCAAGGATGAGAGGATTTGGAGTTGGTTTCACTAACATTCAAGATTAACATCTGGAAGCCTTAGAAGTGATTTAGGGCAAATATCAGCACATGTTTCTTGTTGGATAAATCTCAATGGAAGAGGCATACAAACATTTGAAAATAATTCACAACTTATTTTTTAAACAATATTGTAAAATCCTCCACATTCTTATTCCTTCCACTTTTTTCTGTATATAGCTCCTAAATTTGAATTCCTCTTGTTGTAGAATCCCAAGCCACCCAGTATTCCTGAGAATACAATTTCCACACTTTTCAAGGCTGCTAGAATATTTTTGATTTACTATAGTTTTATATCTACTCTAAAATATCTATTACTCCAAAACAGGTTGTAAAAATCTGACAAAGATCTCTTTCACCATGATGCTTCCATGATATAGATGAACTTTTGTAGCTCTATAAAGAAGAAAACACAGTTCCGTTGACTAATGCAACAGTACTAAGTAAATAAACAAAGCTCAAGTCAAACACAGCGGTGGCTTTGCTGTGTGCAAACAGACCCAGAAGAAAAACAATGAACATCTGCAGTTCAGTGCCACTGGAGCATTAATTTGCTTTTAGGTGTTCAAGAATAATAATAATAAAAATTTTGCTTTGATTGCAGTGATGATTTCTTTTGAATTAAGATCTATTTTCAATACACTAACAAAGCTCCAATCCTCAAACAATTCCAAAACGCCAAAAACTCACATGTGATTCTAATAAAGAGAATGCATGTAACATCAGGCAACTGCTTTTCCTTTAAATGATCACATCAGTGTAATGGTTTGTTCACACTGCCTCTCAGCACTTAGGGGTTTATAAAAAGAGCTAAGAATAATTAGCCCAATGGGCTTTCTTGGCACAAAGACTGCTAAACACTGTAAAACAGCACCAAAAAGTTTTACAACTCTTTGTTGTAAGAGGGAAATGTGATGATTGATCATAAATTTTAATCCAACTGTCAACCATTGGTATAAAACTTCCACAAGCAGAGGGACTTTGTCTACTATGACTGTATCTCCAGTATCTAGAACAATTCTGGGAACCTGTTTGACTCCATGAGTTGAAGCTAATATTCAAAGATGTTTGTACCTTAGCAAGTTTTGAGGAAGGAATGCTTGGCTCCTTCCGTTTTTACACTGCAGAGCTTGAAGAGGTTTTGCCTTGGGCTAGGTTTCCCTAGGCAAAACCATGGTTTCCCCTCTAATTTTGGCAAAGAATCTCAAATTTCACCCAATTAATTTTTAATCAGTGAGAGAAAAATTGGATCTGGAACAGAAAGACAACCAATGTCTAGAGGTCCTGGGAATGAGGTGCTACCAGAATCCATCTCCCTTACTATGTGTGATCGTAGAACTACAAGATCACAAACAAGAGTGACAAGGACATAGTTGGCCTTGAAGTCACAGAGGAAAGATCTCAATGCTTTCTG